>CM023486.1:116274595-116385910 GCA_013339685.2 Hyalomma asiaticum
TTATTCAGGAAGGCGCGCAATAAGTAGAGGAATGCTCTACGATGCGGGAAAACGCATTTTGTGCGACTTCTGATCGAGTCAAAATTTCACAAAATCCCAATACTATAGTCTTACCTTTTTTGGCATTTTGGGCAAGATTTTGAGAGACCGTATTTTATTGAGGAAGCCGCGCAATAATTATAGGAATGCTCTACGATGCGCGAAGACGCATTCTGATCGAGTCAAAATTTCACAAAAATCCCAATACTATAGTCTTACCTTTTTTGGCATTTTGGGCAAGATTTTGAGAGACCGTATTTTTATTCAGGAAGGCGCGCAATAAGCGGGGTACGCTCTTACGATGCGGTAAAACGCAGTTTGTGCGACTTCTGATCGAGTCAAAATTTCACAAAAAACCCGAGACTATAGTCTTACCTTTTTGGCATTTTGGGCAAGATTTTGAGAGACCGTATTTTATTGCAGGAAGGCGCGCAATAAGTATAGGAATGCTCTATGATGCGCGAAGACGCATTCTGATCGAGTCAAAATTTCACAAAATCCCAATACTATAGTCTTACCTTTTTTGGCATTTTGGGCAAGATTTTGAGAGACCGTATTTTTATTCAGGAAGGCGCGCAATAAGAGGGGTACGCTCTACGATGCGGTAAAACGCAGTTTGTGCGACTTCTGATCGAGTCAAAATTTCACAAAAAACCCGAGACTATAGTCTTACCTTTCTTGGCATATTGGGCAAGATTTTGAGAGACCGTATTTTATTGAGGAAGCCGCGCAATAATTATAGGAATGCTCTACGATGCGCGAAGACGCATTCTGATCGAGTCAAAATTTCACAAAAATCCCAATACTATAGTCTTACCTTTTTTGGCATTTTGGGCAAGATTTTGAGAGACCGTATTTTTATTCAGGAAGGCGCGCAATAAGCGGGGGTACGCTCTACGATGCGGTAAAACGCAGTTTGTGCGACTTCTGATCGAGTCAAAATTTCACAAAAAACCCGAGACTATAGTCTTACCTTTCTTGGCATATTGGGCAAGATTTTGAGAGACCGCATTTTATTGAGGAAGCCGCGCAATAACTATAGGAATGCTCTACGATGCGCGAAGACGCATTCTGATCGAGTCAAAATTTCGCAAAAAAACCCAATACTATAGTCTTGCCTTTTTTGGCATTTTGGGCAAGATTTTGAGAGACCGTATTTTTATTCAGGAAGGCGCGCAATAAGCGGGGGTACGCTCTACGATGCGGTAAAACGCATTTTGTGCGACTTCTGATCGAGTCAAAATTTCACAAAGAACCCGAGACTATAGTCTTACCTTTCTTGGCATATTGGGCAAGATTTTGAGAGACCGCATTTTATTGAGGAAGCCGCGCAATAACTATAGGAATGCTCTACGATACGCGAAGACGCATTCTGATCGAGTCAAAATTTCGCAAAAAAACCCAATACTATAGTCTTGCCTTTTTTGGCATTTTGGGCAAGATTTTGAGAGACCGTATTTTTATTCAGGAAGGCGCGCAATAAGCGGGGGTACGCTCTACGATGCGGTAAAACGCAGTTTGTGCGACTTCTGATCGAGTCAAAATTTCACAAAAAACCCAAGACTATAGTCTTACCTTTTTTGGCATTTGGGCAAGATTTTGAGAGACCGTATTTTTATTCAGGAAGGCGCGCAATAAGTAGAGGAATGCTCTACGAGTAGCGCACCCAGGATCTCTACCAGGGGCGGGGGGGGGGGGGGGGGGGTCAATTTTTCACGAAGGGCCGGGCATGCCATTACACAGTTGTTGCGTGTGTAAAAAAAGTAAATAAAATGCCAAATAATAGTAACATCAATGATGATGATTATTTGTATTATTTTTTCGGCATTTTGCAGAGACATTAGCGCCACATTCTTCTAGGACATAGGAGAAGTTATGGAGTGGGATGGGGTTAGGTCGGCCTCAAGGGGGGGGGGGGGGGTTACAACACCCGAACCCCCCCCCCCCCCCGTCGGTGCGCCACTGCTACGCTCGTTCGCGATCGGTTACGACGGGAGCCGACGGACGATGCTCAAGGCAGGAACAGGCGCATAACTGTGCTCGCAAAACATTTGTAGGCTCTTGTGCACACTTGGATGTATCAGCGTGTTCGGTGTCGCGATCGGCGCGCTTGATACGCGTCAGCCACAAACTGCGCTGCCTCGGGATTTTAGCTGCTTCTTGCGGCCGCATTGACTGTGTGCGTCTTTTGGCACGTGAAAAAGGTTTGTGTTCTTTCACACTCGTCTCTTCATTGCTCTCCTGCGATTGGAGAACTCAAATACCGAACGAGAGCGAGTACAGAAACGCATACGCGTTCACTGCCGCGGCTGGTCCTCCACGATGGCGAAACGGTATCCCGCAGCGCCTGGTCGTGACGTAGGTGCAAGGCATGTATAGCCACGTTGAGCGTGCGCCTGTTTTCTGTACGTACATCGTTTTCGGACGCGCAAATCTAAGTGTTACGCACGTTTCACGATGCGGATGAACAGGCTACGTCGACAGACTGCATTCATCAAACTCGGATTCGATTTTTATCGCGTCGTAGCTTCGATACCACAGCTGCCATTGCGTCGGGCGCTTGCTTAAACCGGGTTTGCCTCTGCCGATGTACACACATTTCCCATACTGCACTACGCGCTCGCAGTGGCTTGTGGGATAGCTTGAAAAAGGTCTATTGAGCTATGACAATTAAGTCACACCTATATAAGCGGATATTAATGATTTATAATTAACTAAGCCATGATATTAATAAACCACGTCTAATTAAGATAAATCTAATTATGCGAAGCCTAATTTAGCTGGTATGGACAAATCTAGTGTAAGCTAGCTTCTAATTAGACCGTGTTTAATTAAATAGTACTTATTAAATCACGCATAGCTAGGTTATTACTACTTAAGTCAAACCTAAGCTAGCACTTATTAATCGAAGGTAAATTATGCTAAGACTTCAAGGTCAAGCCTCATTAAGTTGAGACTAAACATTTCAGGACTAATTAGGCTAACACTGATTAAATCAGGCCTATTTCAGGTAGTATTCACCAAGCGATACCTAATTAAGATAATATGTCAAAGAACAGCGTAACTAGGCCTGTACTAATTATGCCATGTATAATTAATATGACTAATTACCTCAAGCATAAATATATCATGACTAATGAAGACCTGCGTATTAAGCAATGTATCATTAGGTATAAGTTAATTAGACCGAGTCTAATTAGTGTAACACTAATTAGGTCGTGCCTAATTCAGTTAAGAGTGAGTCAAGTCTCAATAAGCTCAGATTATTAAGTTACGCCATATTAAGCCAAACATTACAGACGTAATGATTTCATCGAAAATAATTTACCTTAGTCAACCCTAATCTGCTGTAATCCTTAATTCACCCTAATATAAGTCTAGCGTAATTCGCTCTATAATATGCCATAGTCCACCTTAGTCTGTCTTAATCCACCCTAATGCGCCTTAATGATCTCTAATCCATGCAAGTACACCCTAATCAGACCTAGTCCTTTAATCTACCTTATAGAAGAAATATTTTGGGTTTGACTCCAGCCATGTTATTTAGTACGAGTACTAGAAGGTCGCGCATTGGAGTACCATAGGGAATAAGCCCATCTACAATCACTGATGAATTAAAGTTTGGGATTAATTTGTGATTTATTACAGGCTGCAGGCATGCATTTGTTGGCTTCTTGGAAAATTATATTTATGGTGACTTTTGCACCGCACCTTTCGCGTCCACGCCGAGGTAGTTTACGGACGCCTTCCAATGGCATCTATGAGGCTTGCGCATTAACAAATATATTTTTATATATTTCCAGCAACTAGTTTGCCTATATAGGTGCTCACAACGCAAGGAAAAGCGAGCGCACGGCACGCACGGCACGCACGCGCTTACGGTTTTAAAAAAGGCGCTCTGCGAAGGGCCCGCACACAGCCGAGGCGGGCGTGTCTGCCATCGGCCAATAGCAGCGACGCTCCTTGTAAATGCTCTATGACGAAATAGAGCATATTCAAAGAGCGTGAGGAGAAGCCGCTTTTTGAGTTGAGGGCTCCTGAAGAAGTGGAAGCTTTGTGCTCCGCTTGTGAAAGCTACGCTTCGCGGATGACTACAGCATTTGGCTGAGATGTTCGTTGCAGCGTAGGCAAGCCGTAGAATTTGTTTTTTCACCAAGCCCGGAGGGTGGTTCAGGACCCCTTTAATCTCGCGCGGGCCTTTGAAGCGGACTCTCGGGAGCCACACGTGACGGCGGGTCGAGTGCTTAATTATTCATCACGGGAAGTGGGCCGTTATCAATGTACGCGTACATACCGCCACAAAGAACGCGGATCCGTATATGCCGTTGCCATGGATACCCGCCACCCATGGGACGAGGTGTAGTGAGCAGCCGTTCCTCGCTCGTATCAAGGAAGAAAAACTTGCTCTTCGTGGTCAAGTACAAATACATCGTGACCAGCTCTTGTTTCGTGCAGCCAACGTAGGCTTTGCATTCTTCGCTGTCCTCCAACCAAGTCCATACATCCTTTTTGAGCCACCAGTCGTCCCGGGCTCCCGTCTTACGCAGGCGGGTTCGTATAATTTCGATGCAGTGAAGCCGATCGCCGCACCCTGCTCGTCAAATGGGAGGCCTCGGTAGCACTGCTTGTGTGCTTATGCAACACATTCGATACGGATGCTGTCCGCTACGTGCGAGAAGCTGTGCCGAATGGCGAATTCTCGGACAGTGACGTCTGCCCATGCACGTATATTATCTGTGGTGCCAGCGTAGCCGCCGGCTATTTTCATGTCACTCGAAGACAGTCCTTTGTCACAGCACCTTGGTCAAAGTTGTTTGCGTTGTATATCCGTCAGGCGTTACTGACTGTGCATGTGCCCAGTTGCAATTATTGACACTGCATTCATGCTCATGTGACAGGTGAATTCGTTAATGAAAATGACGTTATGTCGTTTTATATTAAAGGGTCCGCGTATACACTACACAAAAAGAATGACAGGGATCAAGAGCTCGTTCTTTTTCCATGTAAATTCGGAAAAGGGCTCATTAGCCAACCAGCACTTTAAGGTCTGCTCAAGTACGAAAACGCAAGTATCCTCTGGAAGCATGAATGAGGACCACGCGGCGAACGCCGAGAGCGTACACGCCGCGCTACTGTGCAAGTGCTCTGATAGCGAAGAGAACTTTTAATTAGGTCCTGAGAAGCGCCGCCCTTAGGGCACCACTGCGGGCCGCGTGGGGACAGGGAGGCCTATAGCCTCAGTGCCGCATCGTGGGCTCTCTGGACACCCAGGAGTTGTGGTACAAGCTCGGAACTCCTGATGGCAGAATTCCACTCCTCCTCGGCGACTTGACTGGGCCCATGTAAACGAGGAGCACCGCCAGAGCATGTGTTCTAAGCTGCTAACCGACCCGCAGTCCGGGCAGGCAGACTCGAAGGCATCCGGAGCAATAATATTGAATAGAGCTAAACTGGGATATGACCTAGTTTGCAGCATTCGGAGTGTGATTGCCCGAGGCCTGGAAAGTTTGGCGTGTGGGGGCGGAAAGGTCCGCCTGCCCATTTGATAGTGTTTTGTGACTTCATTAAATGTGAATAAAATGTCTTTAAATTCGCCCCACCCCTCCTGAAGACCTGCGTCCACCCCAGCGCGGAAGTTTAGAGCGCGCGCCTGAGAATGAGCAGTTTCATTGAGGTTGGAGGGAATCTAGCTGTGAGTGCAGATGTGCCGGAAACCAAGTAATGGTGTGCGGGGAGATAGTCTTTTTGCCGAGAATTTTAGAGCCTTCGGCGGAAATGGAGCCAGAAGCAAAGGCCCTAAACGTCGATCTGGAGTTTGTGTATATTTCTGATTCACTATCATCCAAAAGGGCAAGAGCTATATGGCCGCCTTCTCGGCCTTCGAGGGAGTAGAATATTTGAAAGAGAATCAAACCCTTGTGATCGATGACTACGGCAACGAACCTGGCCGAGCGACCATACTAGGCTGCATCTACAAAGCAAGCTGAGTGAGGTTCGTTCCTAACGTGTCTAAGCCCGGGCCCTGCGCCGGCCGACGTTGTACTGCGGATGAACGTTATACGAGGAAAACCTGGCCCTTTGGGCGTCAGAGAGCTGATGTCGCCGCTCCTCAGCTAGCGTGGGATTGAGGTCGAGAACGGCTAAAATATTCCTTCCGGCCTGCGTAGACGAAAGCCGAGCTACCTGAGCATATTCCTGTGCGTCGATGATCTCTTCCGGGGTATTGTGAACCCCTAGCTGCACGAGTCGCTCGGTGCTGGCCTGCATGGGAATGCCCAGCACCCTTTATATACGCTCTACCTTATTAGCGATTCCAGCTTCCTCTTCTTGTGGCCGTGCCAGCAGTGTATGGCTGCCACGTAAGTGACGTGGCTCATAAGGAAGGCGTGAAATAGCCTGAGGAGGTTGTCTTCTCTGAGACCTCGCCGTCTGTTGGACACTGTTAACCTGATAATGTGTCTTCGCGGTGATTTTGTCGATCGTTGCAGCCCTTTGACTCAATCAGCATGCCGACATCCACCCTGGGAATCACATTACCGTTACTCGTGCGGAGCTTGATGTCTACTTCCGACAGAGGCACCCAGCCCTTGAGTTTGGGACCCCCTCCTGACGGGCCGGTATAGGAGGAGCTCCGACTTGCCCGAAGAGCGCCTAAGGCCCGTGTTGCTGAGAAAACGTTCCGTGTGATCAAGGGTTTCCTGAAGCGCAGTTTCAACCTCGCCCTCACCTCCGCCCGCACACCTGACAGTGACGTCGTCAGCCTTGATGCCTTCGACTCTGGATAGAGATTTGGGTAGCTTACACATTGCTATGTTGAATAATAGCGGGGTGATTACCGCATCCTGAGGCTTCGGGCCTAGTGCCACAGGGTCGGATGTGAGAATCTTGAGCGTGGCTTTTCTGGACTGTAGAAAAGAGCTCACAAACTGGTGAAACGTCTCGCCCAGCCCGAGATCCGGAATGGAGCCCAAAATGTGCGCGTGGGTGATGCTGTTGAACGCCCTGCCGGTGCCGGCGTCCCTGACGGCCGCGCCGATACATTTTTGGCGACGAGGTCTACGGATCCATTCAAATCTGACGACAGTCTTTCTTGGGATACTTCAACGCAGAAATTTTGGTCTCTCTCTCTCTCTCTCTCTCTGTGTGTGTGTGTGTGTGTATGTGTGTGTGTGTGTGTGTGTGTGTGTGTGTGTGTGTGTGTGTGTGTGTGTGTGTGTGCGTGTGTGTGCGTGCGTGCGTGCGTGCACTGGTAGCTGCGTTCGTACTTGTGAACACAGTCGACCAAAAAACAAATATTACGCATATCTGAGGCGCAACATCAATACGTAAGTATTAGATGGTGTGTTCCTTTAGTACAAAATACATAGATGCGTAATTCTAAAGACCCTTGTTAGGATGCGCTAAAAATGCGACGCGTATGAACTAAAAAGCGGACGTTTCTTACGTTTCGGTAAAACGACACGGTGCTGCCACCTAGCAGTAGCTCTGCGTACTACGCAAGCTTCTTGCGTTTCCCAATATCATGGCCAGATGGCGTCCATATCTCACGCAGCGCTGCCTCCATTTCATCAATGCCAGCCACATGCGGCCGATTAAACATAGACGGGGCGCTGTCTGAGGCAAGGCAAAACATCAATGGCCATTTGATGATATAGAACACACTCTACAAGACACGCCAGACAACGCAGGGAAAAGACCGACGAGCAGATTGCAGCGGAGAAGCGCCGGCGTGCCGGTGCCCGTCGTCTCAAGCGCGCCCAGGAAACGTCAGAGCAACGAGGCCAGCGGCTAGCGAAAGATCGTGGATCGAGGCACGCCCGGAGGCAACAGGAAACAGACGAGGTGCGCGGTGCGGGAGAGAGAGAAAGAACTTTATTGACCAAGGGACCTTCGGGTCCCCGCACGACCCCACTGCACTACACGTTCATGAGTTCGTGAAGCTCCATGACATGGTCGGTGGCGATCTTCTGAACAGACGCCCGAAGCTCGTGCCGAACCGCAGATGAACCGGGACTCATGTAGTACGGCCGGTGGAAGACTATCGTTTTTCGACGACATTTGCAGCGAAGCACGGAGATACGCGGCCAATTTTTTTTAGGTGAGCATCGGCTCATTTTAATGCCGAGCCTCGACTGTTCTTTGCCTCATCTCGACTTCATTTTCTCCTTTTGCAAACTTTCTGACTTTCCACGAGGCCTGCCTCGCGTCTCTCCTCGGTTCTCTTCCGGCCGGCTTTCCTGCGCTTCAAGATGAACGCTGCCATCCCTCCGCCTCCATTTCTCCAGTGCCCCAGTGTTATAGCGCCTAGAAAAAAATTATATATTTCTAGGCACTGTACCGGTGTGCCACCTATCTCATGGCGACAGTGGCGTCTTGGTTTACAAGTCTACATCTACAGTGCCTAGAAATTTATAGGCACTATACTACATCGACGCCGCTGCCAGGGACGCCACGCCGGAGCACAAGAAGGCGCTCCTGCTGAACGCGCTGGGCGTAGAGGGCCTGCTACTTGCGCGCGGTTGACGAGCCGCAGCAGCCGGAAGACGCTTACCATGCTACTCTCGACGCGTTAGAGAGAACCCGCACCAGGACCCGGCGCGCGTCCGCACTCAAGTACTTACGTCAGCGGCCCGATGAAGCCGCCGTCATCCAAGAAGTACACAGGCAAGTCAAGCTACGCGAATTCGGAGCGGGGGGGGGGGGGGGGGGGTGGTTCATTAGGAAGGAAGAGACGCTAATTTCTGTCTCCCATACTGGGGACACGGCTAAGCGCCTTAGGGTAAGGGAGAAGTGGGAGGAAAAGAGAGGATAGAAGTTTTAACAAGGGCAGAGGCCCGGACGTCGCATTGCGGTCAGCAGCCTGTCGGCAGGGGTAGAGGCGGCGAGGGTCCCGTACTCAGTGGTAGGCTTCAATACCCGTCTCGTCCAGGAACTCAACCAGGCTCCGGAGTGCTGGTAGATGGGGTCGAGACAGAATTCGGAGCGGCGGGTGAGCTCTGCGTTTGACCAGATCGTCACAGGCATATCCTCGCCGCAGTTGCGTTTTTCAAGATGAGGACACAGTGCAGAAAGCACTTAGCGTTGCACTGTCTGACTAGCTACTGTTGTATCGGCGTCCCTGACGGCCGCGCCGATAAGACAGTGGCTTGTCAGACACATACTAACTACATTGGCTCTCGAGGACGTATCTGTCGCAATATATAGTAACTCTATCACGCTTGAACCTTGTGCACAAGGTCGCGGCGACGAGGAAAATGCACCCGTAGCGTAACAGCTACCACAAAACTATGCGCACGAAGCCCGTTTGTCGTGCGTGTTGGCGACTTCCAATGTTCTTCCCTCGCCCGACGTGTAATTTGCGATGCAATCGCGGCAGCCGCTTTGAAATCCCACTTTAGCAATGCGCGGCGAGAAAGGCTCAAATGAAAGCTGAGCTGCCTCATTTCCATGTATACGAGCTCGGATGAGGCGCCCACTGTTACCGCGCAACACTGCAATTTAAACGACTTACTTCGCACGTGGTATGCCTCCTACTGCGCATCAGAGAGTGCCAAAAGTATATGACTGAGGCGGACCCCCGATTAATTTCGGCCATCGAACATGGGCACTGTTTTGTTAACTTGAAACTCGGCTTCCGTGGCCACCCCTTTCCTCGATATTGCTGCAAGTGCCCCTACGTAGCCGCCAAGCTTATTAGTGCGCTAATGTGCTTGTGTCCGGTTGACATGTCCACGCATCACAGGCGCTCATTACTGGGCGATTCTTTGCCGTATACACCAACCTAGATGTGCAATCTATTCCTGAAGCTAATCTGCCCATAATTGTGCCGCTCTAATCAGCCCTGCATTATCATCCTAGCATCTCTGTGTTTCCATAGTATTCACATTTTGTTCATGCATTGTAGAATATCTGCTGTCAATTATGCCGCCTTTACAGCACACTTCATCTTATTGGTGCCATGGCATTCTCGCTCTACACGAGCATGTGTAACTGCACCATAATAACCCGTTCAGCGGCAGCGTATACACAACTGTGTACTTGTTTTCGGCAACGTGTTCCTTGGCAGTTAAGTAGACAAGCGGCTAAGAAACTGCGAGAAACACTGAGCTTTTGATGAATTGATGTATTCAGTGTGTCATCAGTCTGCTACAGTGTGCTGTGTATTCGTGCAGACAGTTAATTTTGTGAAGGCATTACCGCATTTGATGAGTGGCTTGACGTGGGACGTTCAGAGAGAGACATCAAAAATATGATTTTCGCTGGCTCATAATCATAACAAACTACACCGGCGTTTGAAGTCTGACTTCCGATTCATTTTACGACATTTTAAAATCTGACTGGCCTTAGAGCAAAAGTACATTGAATTATGCCCTAATTACATTTATTTACTGTACAACGAATATTTCACCATATAACCGAGTTTTCTTTCTTGCTATTGAATGTGCACTGCTGCCGAAACTGTGCTGTGAAGATTTGGTGCATTCATAGACGCTTTATCACAATTAGAGCTTGGAACAAATAGTGAAACATTTTTTCGCCCATTAACTACACACTTACGGTATGGGCCCCCAGCTGACAGTTGAAATTCGTGCCTATCCTATTTGGCAACGCACGACGCTTCTTGTTTGTAACGCATTCATTTATCTCTATAGAGTGACAGAGACTCAGCATCCGCGATCATTTAGGTACGTTAAATAAGCGAAGCTAAATCGATGTTACTGTGACATCTGCCAACGTTGCGCACGTTTCGGATTCTACATCGTGGATTTACTTGTGCTCGCCGTCTTAAAATCTAGGCTAATAGAATGGGACGGCGCAACGCAATGAGAGAGCAACATTCCTTCGATCACTCCCGTCTGTCCATGCACATTTAATGGCGGTTAGGGTGATTATGCACAAGTTGAAGCGCACTAGCTGAAGCGCACTAGCTGGAAGCGCACTGTCGCGCCCGTCGCCTCGCTCCGGAACGCCTGCGAATCGCCCAAGCCGAGTTCGAAGCCACGCTCCGTGAAGGAATTGCGCGCCGCTCGTAAAGACCTTACGCCTCACCACCTCATCTGGTGCCGAAGTTGCTGGCGACCCTGTGGAGACTACCGCGCCCTTGACGCCCGCACCATTCCCGACAAGTCCGTCACATACAGGATTTTCCGCACCGCCGTCTTCTCGGTTGTTCACCTAGTAAAGGCGCACACCCAAATTCCTGTCAACCCGGACGACGTCCCAAAGACTGCAATCATCACACCCTTCGGCTTATTTCAATTCCCTTTCATGAGTGTCGGCCTCCGGAATGCGGGACAAACTTTCCAACGGTTCATCGACGACGTCGTTCGCGGCCTAGACTTCTGCTTCGTCTACCTGGACAACATTGTGATATTCTGAAGAGGTCCACCGCCAGCACCTACGCCAACTTTTCGAGCGCCTAAATGACCATGGCTTACTCATCAACGTACAGAAGAGCACGCTCGGCGCCCCCGTCCTCACCTTCCTTGCGCATCAAATCTCTTCGGAAGGGACTCCACCCTTGCCTGACCGCATCCTGGCCATTCAAGACTACCCTCAGCCTACCATAGCAAAAGATCTTCGCCGTTTCCTAGGCACGCTGAACTTTTACAGGCGCTTCGTGCCTAAAGCAGCCCCTCTCCACGATGCGGTGGCTAGCATACGAGGCATCACCTTTAATACAAGCTTTCGAAGACTGCAAAACTGCCCCCTGCAACGCCACGCTGCTCTCTCATCCCAAGCCAGAGGCCCCCCTTGGGGCTCTTCACTGACGCCTCTATTACCGCCGTCGGAGTCATGCAGTACGTGAACAAAGGCTGGTACCCGTTGGCGCTCTTTTCGAAGAAACTTTCCCGGCCAAAGACGCCCTCGTCCTCTGGCAGCATCGCCGATGCAACTTCGGCCCCTGCGGAGAATACTCGGCCAGCCTACTACAGAGAGCTCCTCGCCATCTACGAAGCGGTCCAGCACTTTCGCCACATTCTCGAGGCACAGCACTGCACCATCTACACCGACCACAAACCTATAACTTACGCCTTCTCCCAACGCCGCGAAAAACTTCCACCGGTCCAGCAGAATCAGCTGTGCTTTATTGCCCAGTTCACCACAGACATCCAACACATCAGTGGGAAAGACAACGTGGTCGCCAGCGCTGGGCAGTATCGAAGATACATGTACCTTACATACTATCTTAGATACTCTTTGAGTATCTTGTATCTGTATCGCGATACATCTTGAAAGACGTGTATCAGTATCTGTATTTTCGATACATTGAAGAATGTATCGAGTATCTTAAGATACAAGATACTGATGTCGGAACATCACCGCGCGACACTAGAAATACTGGCAGAAGTCCGCTGCTCAAGCAGGTACTGCCGCCACTAAGCTTATAACGCTGATCCGCGGTGTAAAGAAGGAGACCGATTGAGGAGAAATTGCGCTGCGTCTAGCTTGCTTAACTGCCACAGTGACGTAACGCCCTCTCATGGGATTACAAGAAAGCACAAATGAGTGAGTATCTCAATGTTACGTATTCTAGTACTCCGTACTGCTTCGGGGGATCGAAAAGTTGGTTTTGTCTTCGGCATCCAGGAAGCTGTTTTCTGCAGATTTCTTTTGCAAAACTCAACATGAATAACGATGGCCGGCATGCTATCTTGGACGGCACGTACTTTTCTGTTTCTTCTTCGGATGGAGACAAGGTTAAAGCAAGATGCGCTTTTTGCAAGTCTGTGATCAGCGGTGCGTATAGCTCCACATTTCAACCAAGTTTCATTCAAGTTAAACTTGGTTGGTCGCAGTTCTGAAATTCTAAATTCATAGGCGTTTTCTGCTGCATTATATATGTCTATAATACGAAATTTATAAATGTATCGAAGTATCTTAAGATACAAATGGCAAGTATCGTATCGGATACAATTATTGAGGTGGTATCTTGTATCTGTATCCGAAATACTTCTTGCCCGAGTATCTTGTATCGTATCGCGATACAATTTCAAAGTATCTTTGCCCACCCCTGGTGGTCGCCGACGCACTCTCGCGCGTCTCTGCTGTCCAACTACCACCCGTGACGACTGACGCCCTCGCCGACGCTCAGGAGATGGACGCCGAACTCCAGCAACTCCTCGAAAAATGACTCTTCGATTTCAACAAGTTGCAGTCCCTGGGTCGACGGACACCACCGGACTGCATCGCCGCAGCCTCTTCAACCAGTTGCACAACCTCAACCATCCCGGTATTCGAGCTTCTACGCGCCTTGTGACTGACCGTTACGTGTGGCCCTCAATGCAGCGTGACTGCCGCACCTGGGCGCGCTCGTGCATCCACTGCCAATGCGCCAAAATCACTCGGCACGTCAATTCGCCAATCGGGACATTTCCCCTGCCGTCGGAACGGTTTCAACCTGTCCACATTGACATTATTGGTCCCCTACCACCAGCCGGACCTCACCGCTACTGCCTCACTGCCGTTGATTGCTACACCCGATGGCCCGAGGTACGGCCCCTCGAAAGGATTACGGCAGGAGACGTCGCTTCGACCTCCTTCTCCGGCTGGATTTCCCGCTTCGGCACTCCTCGCCGCGTCACAACCGATCAAGGACGGCAATTCGAATGACAACTGTTCAGGCTTCTCGGGCTCTCCACCGCGTTCGAGCGTTGGTGAACCACCCTTGCGCCAACGGGATGATCGAGCGCTTCCATCGACAACCTAAGACAGCCATCATGTGTCACCCTAATTGATCCTGGCTCGAGGCTCTCCCAGCCGTCGCTCTCGGTCTGCGCGCCACCTTTAAACCAGACATTCAGGCCACGCCTGCAGAACTTGTCTACGGTGAACCGCTTCGTGTACCTGGAGAATTTCTCTCCGATTCAACTCACGATATCACGTGCTCCGACCCGACAGACTTCGTCACCCGGCTCCGTCACACCATGGACGTCCTGCGCCCATCGCCAGCGGCACATCACACCAAGCCGACGCCGTTCGTATTCAAGGACTTGACGACGTGCTCGCACGCCTTCCTCCGCGACGACACTGTACACGCGCCTTTCCGCCCGCCCTACCTAGTCGTCCAGAGCGACGACAAAAACTTCATCCTGCACGTTAACGGGAATGACGTCCGCGTCTCTATTGACCGGCTGAAGCCAGCATACATTGCTTCCGACCGGGAAACACCAAAGCAGCCACAAGCGTCCACCCACAACTGCCGCCATCGCAACCTGCCGCAGTCACTACTCGCTACGGATTTTTACAAGTCCTGAGGGCTCTCCACTGCGCGGGGGGAGTGATGTGGCGACACAATGTCTGCGCCTATTTCCGCGTAGCCGTGTCATCCGGCCCAACGGAACCCGGCTACACGCAGCACCGCGTGCCCGATAAAATGCAGTGCTACCGCAGCGTCACCGACGGTGGCTACATGAGCAGGCTGCCCACATAGGAAACTCTTCTTCTTACCTTTCGCCACCCGGACGAGCGTAGCCTCGGTATGATCGTCCGCGGCAGTTGCTTACTGAATAAACCCATTGTTATGTTATTATGTGGGATTCGTGCTTCGACAGACCTGGCATCCCACAAGTGTTTATACTTTCGCGGCAGAGTACCCAGTTTGTCTTCTTACATGTTTTTGTGCAAGAAAAGCAAATTGGCGGTATATTCTGGCTTTAAGCACGTCCTGCGCTTGTTCATCACATAACCTGCCGCGCTCAAGTTTCTCTCACTGCTCGCACTGGTTTTAGGGTGGTCCAACCATCCCCTCCCCCCTTCCAATACGTTATGCACAATTTCTTGCCATGCTCTTTTCTTTCTCCTGTAATGGTGCAATTCTTCCTAATGTGGTTATCGCTAGGAGGTGGCCATCCATCCACATTGGTAGCCCAGCAGGTAGGCGCGCCGTCGCGCTGCCAAACCCGAGGACACGATTTCGATTCCACGGCCTCGTCGCCGCGCATTTTGATGGGGGCAAAATACAAGAATTCCTGTGCACGTGGATTTAGGTGCGCGGTAAAGAACACCAGGGGGTCGAAATTAATTCTGGATGCCCCACTATGGCGTGCTTTATAGCCATATTGTAGTTTCGGCACGTAAAAACCCAGTAATTATTAGCGGGTAGCCTTTGAATTTACACGGAAAGGACTGGCATGAGATGAACGAAAATATATTGGTCTATTTTTCGGCTTCGTTCCAGTTTGGTGATTACGGCGCCGCGAAGCTCCTCTACACTTAACGATTGGGTGCGTGTTGTTCGAGGCAACGGGACTTCCTTGACACGCAAATCGTAACCACCTTTTTCAAGCCAGAGATCAGGGGACTATACTTTGGCCTACGCTTATCTTATATATATACTATTTCTGCAAGTTGCAACACTCTCGCAACATGTATATTGCGGAAGAAGACTGCAGCACATGGCTTGGGAAACCTTTTTTTTTTTTTTTATTCTCGAATTGCATGAAACATAACCGTGGTGTTTAGCTTCTCACACATTTTTCGTATGCTATCCACTTCTTTCCGGATTCTCATTCCTTAATAACCTGAATAACTCTCCTTCCTCCTCCTTCTGTGGGCCCACAGGGTAGCTAGCCGCGCGTGTCCAGTTCGCACCACTACAGAAATAGAAGCCGTGATTGATCCACAGGAAAAAAGCTCTTTCCCTTCATTAATTATGCGTATTGAGACTCCGCGTCGATCCCTCGTTTTTCGGGATGGCTGCAACTTTCACCAGCGTCCACCCTTTGCAGTTCTCTCATTGCTCTTGCGAGGATGAATTGTAAATGTAACTTTACTAATCTCACTACTGCGATTATGAGATAACATTTTGAATATAATTAACTAATGGAAATAAGTACCTGATCCATTTAATTCTAGGCAGAGTTCCCCACATGCTACCGAGCTAACATCAAATAATTATTACAAAATAAGCCCAAAAAAGGCGGCGTGACTTCCATGAAAAAGCCCAAAGAAAGTGGAAATTTAAAGAATATTTCCATTTTTTAAAACATTTATATTTCATAAGAAATGTCACGCAAATACGAATGGGAGCTGGAAAAATCACTAAATTTTTTAAAGCAAGAACATGCGCAGCCATAAACGAAAGCACATATTTACATTTTAACATTGTCTCCAGGGTAGTCTCCATCCCTCTAAATGCACGTTTCCCAGTGCATGATTAACGTTACTTGTTCGTTCTCCCAGCGCATGCTTGTCTTCACATTCAGCTACTCAGAGTCATCGACAAACGCGCTATTATTTAACATGATGACCACGAAATTAACCATATTTTCTAGGGAAATGTAAACAAGCCCAAAAAAACGCGACAAGTGACTAGAAAATTCTACAAACGACACATCGAAAATATGAAACCCAAATCCACTTATTGTAAGCGGAACTGGCAACTCTGCTTCTAGGTCACTCGATCCTCATAAATCAAGTACCCACAAGAAGCAAGTGAAATACAGCATTTCAGATAAACCTTCACATAGCTCATTAACTACACCTGCAGCGCAAAAAAGAGGACAAGGACGACAAGAACCGCACGGGATGTTTTAAACAATCAGCGCTTGTCCCGTGCGGTTCTTGTCGTCCTTGTCCTCTTTTTTGCGCTGCAGGTTGTAGTTAATGATGTACCAACACGCCCAATTAGCCACATTAGATGCTTCACATAGCTCGTTCCACATAAAAGCCATCAAGTAAAAAACACGTGGAAAGTATATGTATACATGCAGCATGTGGAACCATCTTGAGAATGCACCAAAGAGCAAGCCCGGCCCGACCTGAGGCGTAACGTCATACCCGGGCCCGAAGCCCAGAGCTTCAGGCCCGCCTCGAAAACAGCTTTACCTGGCCCGGGTTTTCGGGCAGGCCCGAGACTGTGCAGTGCTCTAGTGTATACCCCCACTGATACGTCTCCGCATGCGCCCAAATTGAAGAGGCGCTATCAAGCGACTCCGGCGCAGTGTCAGACGGCGACTGCACAACGAAGGCGCACAGCCGGTGCGTCTGCCGCGGTTGTGACGTTAACCCTCTGGTAGAGATGGGCAAAACGGCTCGCTTGAGTGATCGGCTCAGAACGGCCCAGCTCACTGCAAGGATCCGGTTCATTTCAACGGCTCACCGGGTCCGAGGGAAAACGCTCTGGCGCGAGGGAAGAACGGGATCGGCCGGAGCGGTGGGCGGCTGCCTTGCATTAGCGTCCGTGGTTTGCCGATATCACTGGGGGCCCTGTTAACATCCCCGCTTAAGGCAAGCCAAGCACACATAACTTCCGCGTATATGACTTCCGCACAATTCAACTCTGCGAGGGACCTTATATTGCAGTGATCGTTCTACACGTAAGTATTAAGTATAATACGCGCTAACCATCAAAAACTAACTGCAGGGTATGCGAGAGTTTTTCTCTATTTTTGTTTCCGGTTCATGCAGTTTTGTAAGGAGAGACACATTTTCATTCGCTGAGGGGTGAGGTGGGTGGCAGAAATTATGAGGCGCTTAGCAGATACTAACATGCATAATCTTATCTCACAACAATACCACAAATACGACCAACATACGTGTTCCGAAAATCATATAACCAAGAAAGTTGGAACGCTGAGCGCGTGCGTATGAGTGTGTGTTTTCTGTCTATGAATCTGCCCCGCCACGGTGGTCTAGTGGCTAAGGTACTCGGCTGCTGATCCGAGGGTCGCGGGATCAAATCCCGGCCGCGGCGGCTGCATTTCGATGGAGGCGAAATGTTGAGGCCCGTGTGCTGTGCGATGTCAGTGCACGCTAAACAACCCCAGGTGGTCGAAATTTCCGGAGCCCTCCACTACGGCGTCTCTCATAATCAGAACTGGTTTTGGGACGTTAAACCCCACAAATCAATCATCTGTCTATGAATCTATCCAGTTCGTGCTTTCTTCTTCCTAGCAAGTATTCCCGCCTCCGCTTCATGGAATGGCATACAATCAGTCTTATCGGCGCGGTGCCGGCTCGCCTACAAATCACCACGTATCCGGTCACCATGCATTTTCCGTCGGCTAGAAAGCTAGAAAGCTACACATTTGACACATTTCGCTAGAAAGAACGTCACATGTTTTTGCTGAGAACTCGGTTTGTGCACTGGAACGGAGCGCGCCGCCCGTTATTAGATATTAGACATTTTTAGTTTAGCGCGTTAGCGTGATAGCGGGGCTATGGGAATAGCGTTACCGTGCCGCAAACATTCGTTGCAGAAACGAGCTTTAGTTGATCGGAGAAGCGTTAACGGCCCGATAGCTGTGATTGTGGCGCCATCTAGCGAAGGATACATGCGTTAAAAAAGGTGAAAATAAATAAAGCTTGAAATGCTCGCGTACACTCTCGCGTACAGCGAAATTCTAACTTTTCGAGAATAAAGAGAAATAAATACATACGAACCGAGCGCCAAGAGCATAAACTGACATGTTGCAGAAATGTAAACAGATGCTCTCTCGCTAGGCTTAGCAACGTTCGAAATGGGAAGCGATCTCGAAAATTCGGCTAAGTTATCTCTAATACTGCGTCGTCGAAGCTACCTGAAGGCAAGCGAAGCCGTTTTGCACAGTCATTTGCTGCGAACGAAGTGAATCCTGCCACAGCAACGCTAAATTCAGATCGAAGCGGGCGTCCGAAACCGCCGCCATGTTTTACGTGAACTACGATAACCACGCAAACACAAGTCTGCGAAATACCGTGGGCACGGTAAACGGTATGGGCCGTTTAAGGATCTGCGCATGCGCACTTCCATCCCGCTATTCCGATAACTACGCTATTACGCTAAACCCGCTAAACTAAAAATGTCTATTGCTGCCCTCGACTCTTGACCATCGTGAATGCGAAGAAGGCAAACAAAAGCCCCTGTTCCTGCGCGTCAGGTCGCAGGCGCTGGATAAGTCTGTACTAGCCACGTGAAAAAGTCGCATCGTCTGCTAATCCTCCTCGTGAAGGATTAGCAGATTCTCACTAAATTTATTTGCTGTGCGGCGCTACCATGTACGGACATTGTGAATATGTGTGCCATCATGTCAAAAAATAAGAAAATTTGTAAGCTAGCCCTGTTGTCGTCCTTTATTCATCTTGGTTCTGTCAAAATTTTGCGCCGCCTTTTCCCTTTTGTAACAGCAAACGCCTTTTCTTTCTCTGAAACACGTTCACTTTTCGATAAATCACATTTGTGCTAAAAAGTAAAAGAGATTCCTGAGGTAAAAAAAAAAGAACTACGCGGAACCGTTCCAAATTGGCCCGGGTTTTCTATTTCTACGGAAAAAAAGAAGCACCTCCTTTCTGTGCTGCTGCTTGGCAATGCAAAGAAAGGGTCGTTGCTTGGAAAGCGCGCTTTTCTGGCGCCGCGCATATTTACAACAGTTCCATAAGTAATTACAGCCGCACCAAGGGAGCGTTAAACAGATACAATGAAGAATTCCTCACGCTGTGTGCGAAAAAACACCGTTCACGTTTGAAAAGAAGATGCTAGACATGCTTTGAACTATCCAGAAAGCAGCACTTGTCGTTTTTCACTGTCTCGTGTCGGGACCTGTCTTAAATAAAGCACTTGATTTTAACGCGTGTCACTGTGAATGGACGCATTTCTGGAAGGCGTTCATTTACCTAAAATACCTTAGAGTGCCCGTCAGTATGGGTGCCATCATGATGTGATGTAAATTTGAAGAGATGTTTAGCTTCCGTCACCCATTGACAGAAACAAAGACGTCGAACACTATCTGTGCGACCCATATAAATAGATCAAAACTCAACGAAGTGCGATCATGCCATGATATTTTTTCTTCCAAAATGCGCCACGACGACATAATGTGAAGCCTTCACACAACACGGCATGTTATTCGTTTTATTGATGTGCTAAAATACACGCTCAGAAAGTTCAGAGGACTGGATGATATCGGTGACATATAACTGTACTAATGAGCGCTAATGAGGACGTAAGCTGCGTTGACTTGTTCTCTTTAAAGACACCAAATACCCTTCTAGGTCAGGATTGCATCTTCGAAGTGTTGCCACAGATCACGATGAACTGCCTCACGCAGCGCACACAGCGAGCGAGATGCGAGTAGCGCGAGTCAGCCCGCGACGGCCAACACTCGTCGCCGCCGTCGAAACGAAAAGCGACCCGGTACTTCAGCACGGCTCACCGCGGCACGGTTCACTGAGCGAGCGAACCGCCTCCCGCCCTCGGTTCACTGAAGGCCTATACTCGCTCAGCCCGCACTCCGTTCCGCACGCGTGCGGAGAGCGTGCGGAAGGGTGAAAACGGCTCTTAAACGGATCGAATCGCGAATTATTGAAGTCGGTGGGGTCACGCAAGCCCCACCAAATCCGATAATTCGCGATTCGTTCCCTTTGACACCCGTTTTCACCTTTCCGCACGCCCTCCGCACGCTTGCGGAGCGGTGTGCGGGCTGACCGAGAATAGGCCCTGAGCGAAAGAGAACCGCCGTCCGTCCGCTCTCCCAAAGAACCGCCGCTCATTTTTACTGAGCCGGCTCACCTCGGCTCTGTGAGCGAGGCGGAACGCACGGGTCACTGAGCGAGAGAGAACCGCCGTCCGCTCTCCCAAAGAACCGCCGCTCAGTTTTACTGAGCCGGCTCACCTCGGCTCTGTGAGCGAGACGGAACGCACGGGTCACTGAGCGAGAGCGAACCGCCTCCCGCCCTCGGTTCACTGAGCGAGAGAGAACCGCCGTCCGCTCTCCCAAAGAACCGCCGCTCATTTTTACTGAGCCGGCTCACCTCGGCTCTGTGAGCGAGACGGAACGCACGGGTCACTGAGCGAGAGAGAACCGCCGTCCGCTCTCCCAAAGAACCGCCGCTCAGTTTTACTGAGCCGGCTCACCTCGGCTCTGTGAGCGAGACGGAACGCACGGGTCACTGAGCGAGAGCGAACCGCCTCCCGCCCTCGGTTCACTGAGCGAGAGAGAACCGCCGTCCGCTCTCCCAAAGAACCGCCGCTCATTTTTACTGAGCCGGCTCACCTCGGCTCTGTGAGCGAGACGGAACGCACGGTTGTTGTTGTTGTTAGTGGCTTTGGAGGAAAAGAAATAAGGCGCTAATTTCTGCAGCCCGTAAGGGAGCACGGCTAAGCGCCTTAGGGGGAGGGGTATGGGGATAAAAGAGAAGAAGAAAAAGAGGAGTAGGAAGTGTTCAGACGCGGTGGCACAAACACGGGCACACCGCACGCAAAAGGCCGCCTACGTCGTCAGGGCAACACACAGCAGTGGTGGCGTTTCCGCCGCAGGCGAGTGTCCAATCACTCGCGCTGCAACAGAGGGATGTGCACGCCGGCAAACTTCACGCATGCCGCGCGCATCGGGTGGTCTGCTGGCACGCAGTCCAGTACATCCCTGATGGTCCCGATGAGCATGGCGATGAGGACATCGCGGGGGTCGACGTCGGGGTCCGGTGAGGCAGCAGCAGGCGGCGTCAAAGCGTCGGCAGCAGCAGCAACAGGTGGTGTAGCAGGGCGAGGCGCTGGCGCGGAGCGCTGGCGTCCGTGAGCCACGGCAGGTGGTTTGGGCGGGCCGGTCTTCACTGCAGCGGCGTACGAGCGCACCTCGCGGGTCTCTTCGCGCACTGCAGCTTTGACTGCCCGTCTCGAGAGCAGGGCCGGTGATGATGCAAGCACGGTCGCCACGCGCCTTTCCTCCTGCCATCGCGGGCAAGTGGGATTGTCGGCGGCGTGGCTCCCGTTGCCGTTGATACACCGGGGCTTGCATAGATCCGTGGCCAGGTGTTGGCGGCCACAGATGATGCATGCACCGACCCGCCGGCATGCCTCGACGACGTGGTCGAAGCGCCCGCACCGTCGGCACTGCTGTGGTCGCGGCTTCACGTGTCGAACTCGAAGCCGCAGCCCGCTGATCTTGACAACGTCGGGAGGGGTAGGAGCACCGAAACGCACCTTGACGGCGCGTCCCTCCCTCGTCGCCGAGAGTATTGGAGCTGCGGAATCCAGTCCGGTACGCAGCTGCTCGTCTGTGATGTCGCCGTCCACCCCGTACACGTACCCGAGGCTGGATCGGCGATCAGCAGGTTCCCGGGCAGACACGGGCACGCCGTTGAGCTCCTTGATGGTCAGGAGCTCGGCCAGGCGCTCCGCCGACGACGCATCCGCGGCCACAATGTTGCGACGGTGATTAACGCGCACCGCCGCCACACCGGGCCGCGAGGAGAGTGCCGCGGCGAGGGCCAGGCGAGGCGAGTCCGTGAACGAACTGCCGGGAGTGGAGGGGCGGTAGAGCACAGTTCCTACCGTGCCTGTTTGGGGCTCGATGACCGCCGCTTCCAAGGCCCGTGCTCGCCGGCGCGCTGCCTTACTGACGACGAGTTGATATCCGTCATCGGCAGGCGCAGGGGTGGGGGTCCGGGGCGGACGCTCGGCCGGGGAGTTGAGGGGCCTCGACGTAGGAGGGGCCACTGCTGCTGTGGGCTCGGGGGTGCGTTGTTGCGCCCGCTGCTGCCTCTTGCGCTTATTTCTTCGGCGCCGGGCGCTTTTGCTGACGACGAACGTCACGACCGTCCTTGGGGGGGCAGCCGCGTTGTCGACAGGGCCGGCGGTCGAAGAGGAAGCTTGTGCCGTGCTCGTAGGGGCTGCCGGCGATGATGAGGGTGACGACGGTGCGGATGCGTCGCACGTGGCTTGCTTCCGCGGGCCGTCGTCGTCGTGCGTGTCGTGCGGGCGCTTCCGGCAAGTAGTCACATCCATCTCCTCGTCCGAGGGCGGGGGAAGTGGTGGCAACTCGGAAGCGTCCGCTTTGCTGGGGGCCAGGTACGGGAGCTGTCGCGTCAGCTGCGGCCGGTGTGGTGACGGGGGTCGTAGCCGTTCCCGCGTTCACTGTCGAGTCGGAAGGCGCCAGTGTTGCGGCAAGCGTCTCCTGCGCTTTATTCCGCAGCCACCCTCCGATGGCTGTGGCGGCCTGCTGTTCCAACGCCAGCTGGGATTTTCGGCGCATGTCCGCAGCGAGTTGGCGCTGAGCCCGTTGATAGTCTGGGACAGTGATGTCCCAGGTGCACTGCTTGGCGTTCGGCGGGGTCGCGTCCATGGCGCAACACACTAACAGAACGTGCACAGTCAGTAGAGCCACGAACACTCGCGTGTTCGCTAATCCGTTAGGCACGGAAGGGGCACGACGCGCACGGCGCCGTACTCGTGCGAGCGAGGCGGCCGCGCGACCGCTCTCGGTGGTGACGAGCTCGCAACTCCCGAGCTGGTACAGCGTTCATCGAAGAAAAAGCCACGGTTCACTGAGCGAGAGCGAACAGCCTCCCGCCATCGGTTCACTGAGCGAGAGAGAACCGCCGTCCGCTCTCCCAAAGAACCGCCGCTCATTTTTACTGAGCCGGCTCACCTAGGCTCTGTGAGCGAGACGGAACGCACGGTTCACTGAGCGAGAGCGAACAGCCTCCCGCCCTCGGTTCACTGAGCGAGAGAACCGCCGTCCGCTCTCCCAAAGAACCGCCTCTCAGTTTTACCAGAGTCCTTCGATGCTTTTCTGGTCACGAAAGTGCCGCCTCAGTTTCATATGGAGCCAGCACTGGCCGCTAGGGGCGCAGCTGTGCACGTGAGGGCATGCTGCCGTCCGCTACCGCTGCGGTAGTGGGTTGGTCTGCTTTGATTTCCAAGCTTTCTAAACTTCTGCAAAAATCGTTTCACTTTCCCGCACTTACTTGAAACATTCAGCGTGCGTCGGTGACTGCGTGAACGCGCCGTCTGCCTTGATGCATGTAAATCAAAGTGCACGCCTGTTTTCTGCTCTTGCGTTTTGCCTCGTCGAAATGCAGCCGTCGTGGCCGGGGGAGCGCCGCTCGTTCGTCGCAATACTGCAACTGGTCCAGCTTTTCCAAATTTGCCTGAAATCAGACACTGTACATTCGCAATAATGCACTTGCAGTGCCACTTGTAAACAGAGGCGAACATACGAGCTGCTACACGTCCATTCGCCCGCAAGTGAGCGAAATCTCTCAACTGCGCAAAGTTGCGCATAAGGCCAGATGGTTCGCACGGCACGGCTGCTCAATTTCTATTAAACTGTGAACTTTATCACACTCCTGGTGTCATTTTATTCGACCGGAAACCCAAACAATTAAACCATTACAGCAAGAAATGCTTCCGTAGATTGCCTTCGTTTCAAGACAAAAAAAAAAAAAAAGCTGTTTCATGAGCTTCAAATTTATCGACCTAACGATTAAATCCCACTACGAGCCTTAGGTACAATATATGTAATATCAGAGTCCTTAAATGCCAGCAATGAAGGACTCTGGTAATACTAACTTCATAGCAGTCTTCGGTGCGGCGTGTTGCCCCGCCACGGTGGTCTAGCGGTTATGGCACCCGGCTGCAGATCCGAAGGTTGCGAGATCTAATCCTGGCCGCAGCGGCTGCATTTTGGTTGAGGCGAAATGTTGAGGCCCGTGTACTTAGAGTTTGGTGCACATTAAAGACCCCAGGTGGTCAAAATTATTCCGGAGCCCTCCACCACGGGGCATCTGTCATAATCACAGCTGCTTTTGGGACGTTGCGGTATTTAGTTTATGATCATGGCGAACGTGAAAAGCAAGGTCGAACACAGTTGACAGTGTATTGTAATTAGGCCATTGTTTTATAAGCAGTCTCATATAGAAGAGACAGTAAACCAGTTACTTACGCCGCTCGTGCTTTCGACAAAAACACACCAGAAGTTATTTTGGTTCTTTTAATGCGCGTCGCCGTTGATATTAAAATCATAAGAAGTGACAATGTCCGAGGCGTCGAAATGCTTTGCACACACACGTGTATATTTGGACTCAAAGTTGAAGTCGCCACTTTCTGCCGCGGTATGGCCTGCTTCCATTTCTCGCGCTGTTCCTTGTCCAATGGAAAAGAAAACAACGACACTTTCTTGGTCGTTCCTCTGTAGCCGGAACGGCACCCCGGCACGCAACACGTGTTGGGCACCGTCGTCTTACAACATTTTGGCTAACTCGGACACGTACGCACACTTTATCCACCAGCTTGTCTCGCTGTGCGCACGCGTTTCAGTACGCGAGCAGCCCGAACGATGCCCTCTGTGGCGCAGTGGCGCCGCGTCGTGGCAGTTTTGGGCAGCGTATGAAGCTCTCCCATAGAGTGACGGCGGAGTTTCGTGACCAGAAAAGCATTGAAGGACTCTGGTTTTACTGAGCCGGCTCACCCAACACCACCTAGACTAGAGTGTACTAGAATATTTTGAGTGGCGCGACCGGAGCGGGCGCGCCGTGCAAACCGGTGTCCCCTCTCGCATGGAAAGCAGCGGTGGCGCTGGCGTGCCTAACCATTGGGCAGCGGGCGCGCGGCGGGCACGGCCAGCGTGGCCCGAGCTGTGGTGCTCATTCTAATTCTTTTTTTTTTCGCGTGTGCGTGCATGCTGTGCCATGCACATTGCAATAAATGTTGTATAAACATAGGTACGGCAGCACAGTCAAGCTGGCCGGCGTTTTCACAGATACATCCAATAAAATAAAATAAAGATCCGTTCGGTGCGCCTTGCAAGCATCTGATCGCGCTCGCAGCTTCGTTGCACGATCCCCTCTCACGGGGCGCGATGGAGGTGTTAATTTTATTGAAAATAAAGCAGTTTTTAATCAGAACTGCCTTATACATGATTGGCGTGCAGGAAAACGTCAGGCAGTGAATTACTTTGTGGGATATATTGCAAAAATCTGGCATAGGTGACGACGGCACAAATTTAGGATGGGGATAACATCGCAAAGACTCAGCCTGCACAAAATAAGAAGAATAAGAAAAAAAAAAACAAGGAGAACGTCGTAAGAGTGCAGGCACGGATGTCCGTCATTCCCGATGTTATACATAAAGATGTGGAGAGTACGGGAAGAGAGCTCGAAATGAGCAACATTAATTTCAATCTGCTCTAGCAGGCATAGGTCGGCGCACTCACTCATGAGTGCACTCACTCGCACTCACTCGCACTCATTTCATAGACGTGAGTGCGAGTGCGAGTGAGTGCCACTGAGTGTGAGTGGAAGTGAGTGCGAGTGAGTGCAACTGGGTGTGAGTGGAAGTGAGTGCGAGTGCGAGTGAGTGCAACTGGGTGTGAGTGGAAGTGAGTGCGAGTGCGAATGAGTGCCAATGAGTGTGAGTGGAAGTGAGTGCGAGTGCGAGTGAGTGCAAGTGAGTGTGAGTGGAGGTGAGTGCGAGTGCGAGTGAGCGTCAATGAGTGTGAGTGCAAGTGAGTGCGAGTGCGAGTGAGTGCAAGTGAGTGTGAGTGGAGGTGAGTGCGAGTGCGAGTGAGTGCTTGTGAGTGTGAGTGCAAGTGAGTGCGAGTGCGAGTGAGTGCCAGTGAGTCAGTGCATGAGTGCAGTGAGTGAGTGTGAGTGAGTGCGAGTGCGAGTGAGTGCCAGTGTGTGTGAGTGTAAATTAGTGCGAGCGCAAGTGAGTGGAAGTGAGTGTGAGTGCGAGTGAGTGCCAATGAGTGTGAGTGGTATGTATGTATGTATGTATGTATGTATGTATGTATGTATGTATGTATGTATGTATGTATGTATGTATGTATCCGTGGCCGTCTCGGTAATAGATTGTATGCGAAAATCGCTATGCCATATGACTGCATGACGAATAAAATGACAGGTCATTATATGAAAATCATGACATGCATGATTTACATGAAACGGTCTTGGTGCTCTCCTGGGCCGTTTCGTTAATGGGATGTATACGAAAATCAGTATGGCACAACATGACTGCATGACGAACATAAATGACAGGTCATAACATGAAAATCATGACATGTATGGCATGAGCGGCTTGATTTACATGCCACGGTCTTGGTTCTCTCCTGTCCAGCTAGCATACAAAGGATTTATGACGACTTCGAAACGGATATCCGAGACGTTAACGTTGCAGACGGCACGCGTAAGAAGCCTTAGTCCTGGATGCGTCGTATATCGTCTGATGTCCGGCTCGTTGCACATGCGTCTTCAAAAAGCTGGTCTTTTCGACGGCTTCGAGGAGACTCCAATAATCCCATTTTCCGGGATTTCTGAATCCGTTCAAAGACTTGCACGTGCGTCATCAAAAAGCTGTTCCTGAAATGTTAGCCGTAATCTGAAAAAGAAGCAGGAATCGTGCTCGGGAACTGGGCGCGCCCACCAAAATTTTGGTCTGGTTGCCACCCTCAGAATATAGAAATGATAATCTGACCTCAGAGCTAACGCCTTAGGGGTTCAAATGACGCCAAGGCATTTTTTGGACCCCTAAGGCATTAACTCTGTGGTTCTGAAGGTGTCAACGGGATAATAATTTTGGGGGGCACCCACGATCCACGGACGTCGTCCCTGCCTTATGGTAGTAGCTGCGACCTGCTACGTTACCAGCTTCACCATAAGGTTTAGGGTGCTGCAGAGTGGGGGTTAGTGCCAGCGCCCAGCTGAATACTTTCGTCGTAGGAAGAAGTGCTGGTGTCGCACTTGCGCGGAACGTTTTTTTTTTTCTGGTGGGTCAAAGCACTAGCATTGAGTGCAACAGAGCAATAGTGCAGTAAGGTAGGCACACAGTTGTCTGCAAAGGCTTCATCAGTCTTAGCATTTAGGTCACAATTAGTTGTCATGCATACAAAAATCAATATAGCTTGTACTTTGTATAGTATGAAGCAAATCTACCAAGAACAGTAGTGACATATCTTTCTACAGTTAAGGATAGAAAGTTTCTTGGCAAGCGGCCTAACAAGGAGGCCCCACTGCCAATGATCATGACGTCAACAACATTTTATTTAACATTTCATTGACAAACTAACTTATGGAAGTTTAAAAAAAAGAGAAATGCGAAAAAAATAAAACCACAAATATTCAAAATGAACTGCAGAAGAAATAATTTAAATATATCTGGAACTTATTAACGACTAGAGGCTTACAGAAAGCGCACTAGTAACAATAATCAAAAGCCAAACGACAATGCATTTCTCAGCATGAGAGCAGCGCATCCTGTTATATGAGCACAGACAGCATAATGGATGACTGTGATAGCCGCTTTCAGTCATGTTATGCAGTATCTTCGCCACATAAAATCAATGAGTATGAACAAAGGAACTCAAATATGACCCAGGTATCAAAGTGAAAATTTGCCTAGGACATCAGCTGATGTAAAGAGGCAAGCTTGAAAAGACTACTAAAAGCATCAATCAAGTGACAATGAATACTGACCAAAGTGACCTTCAAAGAAAATATCGCATGAAATATTAACATAATCGTTATAATGAACAACATCACAACGCAGTGCATAATCTGTCACAGCGAGCAACGTTACATCGAAGCAACCTCAGTTTCATAATGAAGCTACATACTCGCGTACTTTAAGTCCAATACACTGGAGACAGGTAGAGAGGGTGGCCTGATCTAGTACGCCCCGGCCTTCTACTCTACTTCGGGGACAACGCAACAGGGGAAGAAGAGTGATGAAGCATGAGGATGGGGATAAGAATGAGTGATCCGTATATACATAATAAAACATGACTGCTTGCGCAAAGGGGACATGGACGCCAGTAGTCATATTTCATTACGCTTGATACCAACTAGCCCAACTTATGGCAGCTATTCACTTCTGCAAAACAATGTGCTGTGACGCGGAAAATGTCGACCCGGCTCTCTTGACATAAACACTGGCAATAGTCAAACCCCAGCACGGGTAACTGGGACCTCGCCTCTACTTGAAACGTGACAGGGGCCGCCATTAGTCGGACAAATATGCTGCGCAGGGAAATGCACTCGAAGATTGTGATAAAGGTCTAATAGTCGCATAATGGAAAGAAGCCACTTTAGTTGCATCTAAGTTTAATAGTCGCTTTTCTTAATCCGCAACTTTGCGCAGTGGTACCGAGCGTCTAGCATCCAGTCCATTTCTATTGAAAAAATGACCTTGTAGCATTTGGTAATTCGGTATGGTCCCCTATTTCGGGTGAAATACAGCTTTCATCTATTGCTTGTACTCCCATATCAGCCAGCCTAGTGGCCGCCGTCTACTGCTGTGGCACGAATGGGGGACAGTGGCGAAATACTATGTGTTCTAGTCTCTGATACATTAGACAGCGCTCACAGATCGAGATGTACGCGCGACTGAAGAGGTGCACGTAGTGCCGAGTTAGGTCGGCGACCAGGTGAAACCTGCGCAGTGTACTGGCACCGCTGCCGTTTATTCTACCCGGGAGGAAAAACTCGGTTCACTCTATTTGCCGCAGATGCCTGCATAGATCGGCGCACTCACTCATGAGTGCACTCACTCGCACTCATTTCATAGACGTGAGTGCGAGTGCGAGTGAGTGCCAATGAGTGTGAGTGGAAGTGAGTGCGAGTGCGAGTGAGTGCAAGTGAGTGTGAGTGGAGGTGAGTGCGAGTGCGAGTGAGTGCCAGTGAGTGTGAGTGGAGGTGAGTGCGAGTGCGAGTGAGTGCTTGTGAGTGTGAGTGGAAGTGAGTGCGAGTGCGAGTGAGCGCCAGTGAGTGTGAGTGGAGGTGAGTGCGAGTGCGAGTGAGTGCAAGTTAGTGTGAGTGGAGGTGAGTGCGAGTGCGAGTGAGTGCGGATGCTGGAAAAATTTGGGTGAGTGAGTGTGAGTGAGTGTTCCCCTACACTGCCGACCTATGCTAGCAGGCCAATGTCGAAAACGGCAAGACCTTCTAGATCTGTTTTATGCCGAGTACAGGGTCCCGTTTGGCTAATACTGAACTGTTACAAGTTACTGCCCGGAATTACCAACTTCCTTATTCTCATCCTGTAAAATTATTGAATACGTCTCACAATTATTTAGCTAGTTCGTTACCGATAGTTATGTTCATATCGCAGCCATATCTTTTGTAAAGATTTCTTGAAAATGACCCAACTTAAATACCTCTGTAATTTCTGTTTTTGTATAGTTTTGCTGCCGTAATTGCTCTCGTTATGTCAGGCGGGGAGGGGGGTTATGGGGGTTGTAATTACAACCCCCATAACCCCCCTCCCCGTCGGTGCGCCACTGAACCAGTTAAACTGCTCTCTTAAAATATAAAAAATGACGTCGACTTCGCCTGACATAACCCCCCATATGGTGCTAACTGTAACCCCCCTGAGGCCGACCTAACCCCCTCCCACTCCATAACTGCACCTGTGTCCTAGAAGAATGTGGCGCTAATGTCTCAGCAAAACGCCGAAAAAATAATAACATAATCATCATCATTGATATTATTTTTTGGCATTTTATTTACTTTTTTTACACACGCAACAACTGTGTAATCGCATGCCCGGCCGTTCGTGAAAGATTGAACCCCCACCCCCTGGCAGAGATCCTGGGTGCGCTACTGAACTGGTTCCACATGTATAATACTAATTCATAGGGTCTCAACCCGTCTACCTACTTTCTTCTTAATAGCTAGATGACCTTTTACGTATCTATAGATGCGTTCGCATTGACAGCATTACAGTGATTGTTCTCGTGAGCTACTCGTTACTTCTGAGTACTTTGGACTAGCGTTCGGAATCCGCTGTTACTTTTAATACACATTAACGACATATTGATGGAAGTTATAACATATTAGGGCACCATTTGAGATCGAATTATTAGCAGACTATTGCGTCCATCTTAACGAAATCAACAACTATGAGGAATGGACACATAATGCTCCCTGGTGCACTCATTACGGCATGTAGCTGAATGGAGATAAACCAGTGTTTATAAGAACAAAAAAAAAAAAAAGAACACGATACAAGACCTTCCTTACTTACGGTTTTCAATCGGAATCGCTCCCTGGTATATCTGAATGGCGTCGCATTACTCACTCTCTCATTTGGAAAGGTCACACTATCTCACCAGAGCGTCACCAGTCCGTAATTTTGGTTCCATTAGATAATAACTAAAAGCAACATTTGCAAAACCTAATTTGTCAGTATACCTATCGTTTTTCAGACCAGGACCTGGACATGCATGCGCAGTTTGGGACTCCTGCATAAATCGTAGTACAAACTTAAGACCGGAGAGATTTAAAGCGCAACGCCGTTCGCTACTTATATTCTAAGTAGTAGCGGAACTGACCTTTCAGACCTAATTTTAAAGAGCACAATGTATGAAGATTTTCAGTGTGCCAGAAAATGCAGACTAATTAAAATGTCTTTCCCTGAGCTGTATGCTTTACCACTGCGGTCGCAGCTGAGGAGACATCACCATACTAAATCTTTAATCCCTTTTAGTACCAAAACAAGTTCTTCGGAATATCTATTTTTCCCTCGCATCATCTCTGAATGGAATAGTTTATCTCTCACGACTTCGCACAGCACGGACCTAATTTTTCATAAAATACCTTAATGATCCTTCACCACACTTGAACGTTAGTACCTAAACGTAACATTGTCACACTACACCCTTTTCATTACTCAACATTCTAATATTTCTGAGCTATAGGAGTGAGTGTATGGTTTCTTCAGTTTACCTATATTTATAGGAAACGAAAGTAAGAGTGTGAATAATTATGCTTGGTACAGCATGTTTATATCAGGTACGTCACACCGAAAGGGTGATGTGGACACGCAGCAAAACAATATCTCACTTTTCACAAGTAGGCGATAGGTAGAACCTTCTTTGTGTTTGAGTAAAAATGCCCATACCAAAAATGAGCACTGATATATCGCTATATATCAGTAGAACTGCGGGCTGATTTAAAACTATATTTGATGATTGCAATGCTCGCACGCTCGCCGTGTTCATAGGTAATAACATTGCGTTTTGAGCAGAAACCTTCGAAGTAAGCAGGCAAGCAATATGAAAAGACATCGATCGCCTAGTTAAAAGTTGATAAAGCTGCATGTGGCGCATCGCTGCTCAAGTGATCCATTCGCGCTTCATTATAAAACCAAAATAAGCCTATCTACACCTGCCAGGCGCTCTCCCGGCGCAAATTAATTGCCATCAGGGTGGTAATGCAGTTCAGGTGTGATGAAACGGTCCGTTCTTACGTTCCTTTTATATAAACTCGCGCCACTCTTGCGAACATTTTTGTGAGCGCGCCGGCAAGCAGACGCCCGCGAGGCGGGCCGGCCGGAGCAACCAAGGTCTGACGACTACAGCGCCGCCGCTGCGTTCCATGCGGAGAGGGCCCCTCTCCGGCCGGCGGTCGCGCCACTCAAAATATTCTAGTACACTATACCTAGACTACTGACAAGGCCTTTCCACGGAGAGCGTGACGTCACGCTAGTTGCCCCGACTATGGTGTACTGGAATGGGGTAGTGTGCCGTCTGGCGCCTGAGACGTGGCTCTTTTTGCGATGACGGCTTCGTCAACAGAGCACACCGTTCTATGGTGGCGCCACCACTCGCTGGACCTCGGAGTCATTGATTGTCCGCGGATAATATACGGCCTCCGAGATTGGCTCGGCTTTCACGGAGGCCATGTTTAACTAGCACGATTGGGTGCAGGAGTGCTTCGTCTATCTTCGCTGACTGTTCGTTCCTGCGGCGTTCTCTTGCGTTCTTAGCACTGGTGAATCTTTGCGACTATCTTCGATTAGAATGAGCTGTATGCAAAAAGGGGGCAAGCATTGCTTTATTGCAGTGTTTTTTAAATGAACTATTTCTGGTTGCGTGCAATGAATTTCTGGGCTCAGGCTCTTCTCGCGCTGATCAATCGGGCTAATTATAACGCGCAGTTCTTGTTTGCCTTAGGCAGGGTAACTAAAGGACCAATGAAACCTATAGTTCACTGCTAATGCGACTGTATTATTGTGTGCAGACGGGCAACTGGGTTGTGTGTGAGGGTGCGCGTACGTGCATGCGCGCGTGTTTTATCTCATAGTCCTTCTGCTATAAACGCGCCGGACTCTACGATATGGTATTCGTCCTTCTAGATGAATATAAAGGGTAGCGCTGTATATTCGGCGTTTTTCGTCGGCCGTACGATGTTTCCTTTTTTTTAATATGGCCCGCGGGAGAAAGTGTTTTCCGCGAAAGTTTTTCAAAGTATTACGTTCATAAATGAAAACTATATGCATATCCAGAATAAATTGTGTTACACAAGCATACCTTCATGTCTTGATTTTTTTATTTGTCGTTGTTCTTTGATTGGTTGATATTTCGTAAAATATTATTAATTGCGTGGTCGACGGACAAAAAATACCAACTTTGTTCATCTCTTTGAAAAATTGTCATATCTAGGGAGGAAAGGCGATGGTCGCATTTATTTTCAAAACGCCTTTATACCCGGGAAATGCACGTACGATATATAAAAGTATTATAAGGGATCGTTTAATATGGCCGATCACGAGCTGCGACAACGAAGATCGGATCGTCCAGGTGATGATGATATGTAGAGATGAGGAAGAAATACAAGTGATGATGATTCCTAGAGATGAAGAAGAGTAGTTCATAGATCGCGCTCACACTAATGCCCTCCCGCAGTGGAAGCGGCCGCCTGGCCGCGCATTATCATGAGACCCGGCGCGTGTACGGTTTCAATCGAGCGACATGAACAATCTCGGTACCACGGCAACGGAGGTCGGAAGGGATTCGAAGCGGCGATACGCGGTAATTAACAGGGGATGTCTTTTCAATGACCACGTAGGGTCCAATAAAATGACTGGCGAATTTTTCGCACAAGCCGGGAACGCGCACAGGTGTCCATAGGAGCACTTCATCTCCAGGGGAAAAAGTCACAGTGCGGTGAGTCGAATCGTAGCGCTCTTTCCGAACTTCCTGAGAGATGCTGGTGTTGATGCGAGCCCGATGACGGCAATCCGCGACCCGGGACAAAAACTGCTCGGAAAAGGGCGTCCCTGAGAGTGCAGGAGCTGCTGTAAGTAGCGACACGTCTAATGGTAAACTTGGCGAGCGGCCATACACGAGGAAAAATGGTGAAAAGCCGGTGGTACGTTGTACAGCCGTATTGTATGCGAATGTGACGAACGGCAGGATTGCATCCCAGTTGGTGTGGTCGGGGCGGATGTACATGGCAATCATATCTGATAGAGTACGATGAAAACGCTCTGTCAAGCCGTTGGTCTGCGGATGGTAGCTCGAGGTGGTCTTGTGGACAGTATTGGTGGTACGCAGAACTTCGTTAAGAAGAGACGATAGGAAGGCCTTGCCACGGTCGCTGAGGAGAACGCGCGGGGCTCCGTGTCGTAGAAAGATATTGGTCAGAAAGAAATCGGCAACCTCAGCGGCGGTACCAGATTGGAGATATGCTGTCTCCGTATAGCGTGTCAGGTGGTCCACGGCCGTCACAATCCACCGATTACCATTTGAGGTCTTGGGAAGTGGACCGTACAAGTCTATTCCGACGACTTCGAAAGGCGAAGCGGGGCAGGGAAGAGGTTGCAAAAGACCAGCAGGAGCAGTCGTAGGTCGCTTGCGGCTTTGACAAAGAGAGCATGATGTGACGTACTTGGCGACGGTGGAGGACAGGCCGGGCCATGTGCATCGACTTCGTATTTTGTCGTACGTCTTATGATATCCTAGGTGGCCTGCCGTCGGGTCATCGTGAAATGCTTCTAGTACCTCGCGTTGCAAAGAACGCGGTATGACGGGAACCCACTTGTTGCCATCGACGTGATAGATATAGCGATGCAAGACCCCATTTTGAAGCTTGAACTGCTTGAGCTGACGACGAAGCCGGGCGTTTGGAGGTGCAGAAGAACCTTGCATGCGCTCTAGGATAGTCCGACAATACGGGTCATCCCGTTGGTGGGAGACGAGGGCAGATTGGTGGTCAGGTTGCAGCCAGTCGAGCGCTGATACGGGCAAAGGCGATAGTGAAAGCCCGGAGGGCGCGTTACTACCGCTTGGTGATGCTGAGTCATTACTGCTCGGCAAAGGCTGGCGAGAAAGAGCGTCGGCGTCTTGGTGGTTCTTTCCGGACCTGTAGATTACATCGAAGTCATACTCTTGTAAACGTATCACCCAGCGACCAAGGCGACCCGATAAGTTCTTGAGCGATGAGAGCCAGCACAGCGCATTATGGTCGGTAACGACGGTGAAGTGGCGGCCGTAGAGGTATGGGCGAAATTTCTGCACGGCCCAAACAACAGCGAGGCACTCCTGTTCGGTTATAGTATAATTTTTCTCAGCAGTGGTCAACGTGCGACTTGCATAAGCGACGACTCGTTCACGCGAGGTCTTGTCACGCTGCAAGAGAATAGCGCCGAGACCATGACTGCTAGCGTCAGTGTGAAGGATAGTGGCTGCGCTTTGGTCAAAGTGGCACAATACGGGGTCCGACGTTAGAGCGTGTTTCAGTTTTATGAACGCATCTTCACAATCGTCCGACCAAGCGAATGGTACATTGTTTGAAAGGAGTTGATGGAGCGGAGATGCAAGCGCAGCAAAGTTGCGTATGAAGCGCCGGAAGTAGGAAGCCAGTCCGAGAAAACTGCGCAGATCTTTTTGGCGTCGAGGACGGGGGGGAAGACATACACACGTTTTGTGGGCAACTTAGGTGGACCTCCTTAGCTTAAGGTGCTTCATTTGTTCTCTTCGCTCGCTCATTTTTTGACGTGCAGGTTGGTGCTTTGAGAAATAACGATGGAACAGCGTCCTTACTCAAAAGCGGCAGCCCCCGTGGGATTTCCACTATTTCGCCATTGACTGTCGTCTTGTATGATCTCTCTATGTAGCGTGGCTCAAAGTGCCGTTCACATATTGTGCACGCTTCATTAAGCTCCCTGTCAGTTCTCTGAATAAGCTGCCAGCAAGCTGCGACCACTCTTCACGACGTTCGGGTTCCTTGGGCACACGAAAAATAGACCACTTTTCCTTGCAAGACCGGTAGCCGCTTGTACAGCCTGGAACAAAACAGGTCGTGTCCCCCTCTTCCGCTTCTTCATGTTTTCTGTTTCGCGACTTCGCACACACGTTGAAAATGCACTTCAATAGGAGGAACAAATGTAACGTAGACTCATGCGACAGAAAGCGGCGGCAGCCAAGGATAGACCGCTGCGCGTCATGCGGACATCTGCTACATATATGTAGCAGACGATCGCAAAAAAACACCCGCATCACTCAGCAATTGTCTTTCACTTTTAGTACCGTCTTCAGAGTTCATTTAATGATTTCAACTAACAAATACTTCTTTTTATTGCATTATGCAAACACAAGGCCTACATGCACAAAAAATGAAATTTTTTACCGTCTGCATTATGAGCAGACGACGCTCAACCAACGCTTTTAGATTCTTTCAGTTTGAAAACTCCGGCGCGCGGAGTGACCCCACCGCGTTTCCTTCCGCGCGAGGGCGCTCGACACATCGTTTGCCCGAGCGGCCGCCTCGTGACCATATCGTAGTCGCTGTGCGGATGAATCGGCGAATACCGTATTATGCGCGTCTCGAGTCGCATAATTTGGCGTTTTCTTGTGTAAACTTAGCGATCGAAAAACATACTGGGTTTGCTTTGTGCCTGGGTGCAAAAAAAGGGGTACAACTCGGGAATACCCCCGGGCTCGAAGGGGCATTTTTTTTCCGGCCACATAGGGCTGTTCTATGTCCCAGTGAATGGCAGCGCATATTCCTCGGCTCGACAGGTAACTTTTATGCCCTTTTGTGGTGTGTGTCTTTCAAGAAGAGCACGTTTCAAAGGAATTTGTTTACAGCATTAATAGTGGATGCACGCAACAGGCTGGCCTTTGAAGACCATGTCGTGTCCCGCTTTGTTTCCTACCTTCCCGAAGTACCCCGCAATGCCGATGAGGAAACGCAACAGACCGGCCCAGCGCACCTCCGATCAAGTGCAACGATACAAAGGGGGAAAAAAGAAGAAAATACCGCGACCAGACAACCACAATGTCATGTGAGCACAACATAAAGGAAGAGACAAAATCGGATTGAAGCTTCGTCGATCGATGCGTGTGAATGTTCCTGTCGTCCTCTCTGCTCAAATTCACAATTCCTAGAGTAGAACCGTCGTAGTGATAAGTGGAACTCTTCACTCAGGTCTCACACAGCAGAGAAATGCGTGCAGATGTGTGGCTGTTTCTCTTCCTTTCCTTTTTTTTTTTTTTCGCCAGTGAAGCCTACAGTTGATCATTACCGCTCGCCCTGTCTACGTGTCTCTATTTTGTGTTTTGCATTCATTCGCACTTGCTAACGTGTATGTCTAATTCACCCTCAGCCTGCACCATCGACAGAGCACGCAAACACAGAAATTACTGGCATGCATTCGCCTGAATACGTCGTTTCTTTCACTCGAACCACCAAAAAGTAGAAGTTGTGCAATGGCTTTTATGGGCGATCGCCACACTGGCACCGCTATGTGCGTGGTCGCTGCACTTGCCTGGAATGCGACGAACTAGAGAGTATTTTCTGCTGCGCGCGAAGAAGCACGAAACAGCGGATGAAGGAAAATCCTTGAAAGAAAGTCCTCTTTTTGGCAATGTCCCGCCACGGTGGTCTAGCGGTTATGGCACTCGGCTGCTGATCCGAATGTCGCGGGATCGAATCCCGGCCGCGGCTGCTGCATTTCGATGGAGGCGAAACGTTGAGGCCCGTGTGCTGTGCGATGTCAGTGCACGTTAAAGAACCCCAGGTGGTCAAAACTTTTGGGGACGTCCTCAACTACGGCATCTCATAATCATAGCTGGTTTTGGGGCCGTTAGACCCCTCAAATCAATCGATCTTTTGGGCAGTGTTTGTGCAGGGAGCTAGATGGACTGGAAGAAGCAGCAACAAGTCTTGGATGTTTGCAGCCAGCTAGCTCCTTATTTCGCATGTCAAGTGCTGAATTTTGTAATTGTCATACAGCATGCCGCACTTAATTTCTACGCGAGATACCTGAAACGAAAAATCGAAAGTAACGAAGGATTGCCATCGCACGTAAGGAAGCTCGTATTACGCTGAGTTTGTATGTTTCTATGCGGGAATGAATATCGTGTAAGTGAACGTCAAATGCTTCTGTCTTAGCGGGTTCCGTGCGTTGGTCACAGTGTGCGGAGTTCTACTGCGCGTAACAACAGAAAATGATATAACTTTTTTTCCTTATTATTCACGCATTGAATTCTTCTTCAATACATACACAACGCGAATTGCGAGCAAATAAACGCTGTAAATAATAATCCGAGAAGCGAGGAGCAAACGCGCGTTTCTGGAAACTTACTTCAACGCGCTTTTTATGTTACTCTCAATGTTGTACAAAATTGTGCCTTAGCTGTGAGAGGGACCTTCCAGCATTACGCTCAGAATGTAAGGTACCTGTGATCTTTGCTTGTTCATTTCCAGCTCGAAAGCGCGTCAAGGCGCGATGTGACATTGGCCGCGCACGCGTTAACCGGGCCAACAGCGACGGCAGCGCCACCTCGCGAGTGGAAACGAAAAGGGGCCACTTTTTCGTGCGCGCCTCGGGGGAGTTTGCAAACTGAAAGAATCTAAAAGCGTTGACGCTCAACACAAGCAGTTAAAGCAGACGATTAGAAATGCAGTGCCGTGCACGCAAGTTATTATTCTTTTGTTTCCTTATGTTACCCAGTGTGTTAAGAACTTAGAAGCCGTTATGTTACGCTTCATTTCGAGCTCTTCTTTCCGGTACACAACGACGGAATATGGCCTACATGCGGACTTAGTCACATCAAGTAAGTGGACTTAGTCACATCAAGCTCACTGCCACAATCGAGCTCTGTGGGCGGGCACATTTAAGACTTTCTTCTTATATTTGTCTGCAGTTAGTTGTCTAATGGTATGAAATCGAGCGACAAACAAAACTGTGTGAAATGATGATGCTTTTCGGCTTAAACCAGCATTGGGCCCCGCATAACAAATTCAAATTTCGCGCCTTGAGCACACCGTTCGATCGCAGCGCCCTTCTGGTGGCGTCATCGCAAAAGTGACCACGTTGCTCCCATTGCTTTCCGCCGAAGACGGCACACTACCCCATTCCAGTACACCATACCCCGACCGAACACCGGCTGCTCCTCTCTGTCGCCACGCTTTCGCATTTTCTACGCGAGATTGGCCGAGTAGAGCGAAATCCGATCGAATTTTTTTTTCCTCTGCAGGGTGTTTGCATTAGCAGATTATTGGGTGACCATGATAAAGCTTATTTGAGTATATTATAGCTTTCTGTAGCTTCAAGACATGTCAAATATCTACTAAAACAGAGTCAGAAATGCGTTTGTAGAAACCGTTTTATTGATGAAGGTCTAGAATTGATCCATTTCAATTCTTCCCTACTATTCTCATCATTTTATCTATAGCCTTTCTGCGCAATACCTTGAATGACGTTATTTTACGAAATGCAAAAGTTGATCAAGGTGACGTTCGCTGCCGCGCGCACAAGTCTCTGGTGTGTGATATTCCCAAGTGCTAGTCCAGTGTCTCTTAGGAATGCTAATGCCACGGATATGACAATGCTATATTGACACTGGGATTCCACTGCCCTATAACGGAAAGCCTAAAGGCCCAACCACAGGCACGCGTCGCTACGCGTACGCAAGCGCCTACGCGTCAGGCGCGTCGCCTCGCGTCGGTGGAGGGGAAGGGCGCGCAACCACAGAGCAGACGCGGCGACGCGTCAGCGCGGCGGCGCTAGCTCCTGAGTCTTGCGTGAGGCGCACTGATGCTTGAACTTCATTCCGTGCTGTCCGCATGCTTTCCTAGATATATAGAATACGTTTAGGTACAAAATGTGCACCTCGCACAATTGTTTTGACTGTTTAAGTAATAATTGCAATCGCAATACCTACAGCAACAACGTATACAAAAGTCATTTAAATCAGCGCTTGCTCCTTTTGCTGTCAACGCCTTCGCTCTGTGTCAGCGAAATGATCGACCCCTCGAAGGTTGCATTTCCATGAGCGCCAGGACGGTATGTTACAAGCAGCACTCTCCTAGATCGTTTTGAAGCGGAGCTACATTATTAATTTGTCACTGACTCAAAGGTACACCCCCCCCCCCCTTTCCCCACGAACGAGCACGCACACCACTGTATTTTAGTAAGGCCACGTGTGAGCGTCTGACCATTAATGAAATTGAATGCCTAAATCCAAGAATCACTTAAATCCCAAACGGCATCTTTCTACCTTTATTTACAGCGGATCTACGGCCACTCAGCCCCCCTTCCCCCGCCCCCTCTCCATTCGGCAATGTCGCGGGTTCCAGTCCAGCCGATTATCAAATTAATCATTTAAACGTTAGATACAATTGAATCTGAAAGCATATTTGTCTCCATATTTACAGTGGAGCAATGACCAGACTTCCCAATATCTGGGAAAGGTCGTGGGTTCGATTCCGACCACTCATGAAGTTATACATAGGAAATACTTGAACCCGAAATGGCATCTTTCTAGCACCATTCACAGCGGGGATACGATTAATTTTATGGCCCAGAGTGCAATGAGCATTTTAATTAATTAGTCATCATTACTGAGGTAAATGAACATTTTTAATGTCGACTTGATAACCTCAATCATAGACAACCATCAAGTACAACAATTTCCACACTTTTCGCTCTTTTATAAGGGTATTATATTCTTCGCCCACCTCTTGTCCCTGGCCAAGGAGTGCAATGTAAACACTACACATCTTAAGACTTCCGGGCAGTTGGCACAAATCACACATGACCACAGAGCACTGAAGCACAGATGTAAGGGAGAAATGCACGGACACAGCGTCCCAGTGTGTTTCTATGCGTTTGTCCCTTGCATCTGTTGCCTCAGTGCCCTGTAATCGTGTACCACCACACAATTTCATTATCATTAATCCTGAATTAATCCATGTCATGTTATTGATGTCATGTCCTCTCAGTCATGTTATTCACACATTCATAACATTCAATGCAAATTTTTGTATATACTGGTCAAGTGTGCGAGACCAATACACTGACTTATGGCTACTGACAGAAAAATATTTTTTTAAAGTTAGACATTTGCTGCAAGCAGTAAAAATTAAGGTTCCCTACATATTAGGCATAGTACCTAATGGATTTCACATAGGCGAAGAGGCGGCATTTCTGTATATTACGGTCATCAACATAATATTCATGCCTCAAAATATGCGTAACAGGTTCTTACATGTGCTACCTTTGAGAAGCTCCAATCATCAACCAAGCACATTATTTTGCTCCTTCCTCACCTTACTTTGAATGAATGTGGTCAACTATTTTCATTGTTTATTTACAGGATCCTGCCTTGACCTTTCACACAACAGTAGATTTTCACCTGTTAATGAGATAAGCAGCACCAATACAGATTGCTGATAATGAGCCACTGTTGCGGTCAGATTCAAGATGAACATGTCCTGCCAAGGTGAATAGTGCACTCATGCAGAGACAGTTAAGCTGAAAAAGGAAGTGCACACCTGGATTCGAACAAGTTTGCACAGTATCTCTGTCATTGTCATGAAAAAAAGCTTAAATGTCGACACGGGTCCTACCACAACAGCAATGAGCAAGATGGCAAGCACAACGTACATTGTGTGCTTGCATTACAGATTGCTGATAATGAGCCACTGTTGCGGTCAGATTCAAGATGAACATGTCCTGCCAAGGTGAATAGTGCACTCATGCAGAGACAGTTAAGCTGAAAAAGGAAGTGCACACCTGGATTCGAACAAGTTTGCACAGTATCTCTGTCATTGTCATGAAAAAAAGCTTAAATGTCGACACGGGTCCTACCACAACAGCAATGAGCAAGATGGCAAGCACAACGTACATTGTGTGCTTGCATTACAGATTGCTGATAATGAGCCACTGTTGCGGTCAGATTCAAGATGAACATGTCCTGCCAAGGTGAATAGTGCACTCATGCAGAGACAGTTAAGCTGAAAAAGGAAGTGCACACCTTGATTCGAACAAGTTTGCACAGTATCTCTGTCATTGTTATGAAAAAAGCTTAAATGTCGACACGGGTCCTACCACAACAGCAATGAGCAAGATGGCAAGCACAACGTACATTGTGTGCTTGCATAGCAAATAGATATTATAGAAGCCTCAGTATTCAATTTTATTACAGTACAATATTGGGGATAATGTAAGCATGGCCAAAATAACTGGACTGTGATGACCTGCCACTATATGAGGACCAAACCTAGTTAAGGCACAAGAGGGTGCAGTTCCCACACAATTTTAAATAGTATCAAAGCATGTCACTTCCAAATATCTCTTGCTATATTCTGACCACTGAAGTCCTATGTAAACTACAGCCTCGTTTATGTATATATTAAATATCCATTAGGCATATGCCAACATCTTTAGGTTTTGCTGAGGCTGTTACCAACTATACACATACTGTGGGTCACTGCCTACACACACAGTACAGGTAGAAAATCATGGGCAGCCCTCATTTGTAAAGTCCTGTCTGGTAGTTTGTTTGTGGTCAGTGTCCTCTAACAACATAAAACAGGCCTATAATTGCCTGACATGATAATTATCATTCCGGTCATTCTTAAAATTCCAACCAAGCACCATTCTAAAATGCTTGAAGAGCAATTCACGGTTAAGTGGTCATTTATAAACAAAGGCATGCTTATAATCGTGTGATGCAACTACCATCACTCACAAAATTCTAACCAAATGCAACTTAGAACGCTTTGGACAGCTACTTGTGATTCACTAATTGTTTATTAACACAAGGCATGTTTGTAATTTATTGTGTGACTACTGTCACTCTTAAAATTCTACGTAAACGCTCCATTAGCATGCTTTTGGGGGCTATTTGTGGATGAGGGGTCTTTTATTAACATAAAATGTGCTCATAATTGTATGATGTGAGTACTGTTGCTCCTTAAGTGCTAACAAAGCACTGTTTTGTAGTGCTGTAAGAGAAATTCATGAATGAGAAGTCGTTTATTGCCAAAAGGTGTGCACGATGACTACTATTACTTGCAAAATACTAACAAAGCATTCTTTTAGGACATTTGACAGCAATTCAAAGAGAGATTAGTGATTACAAAAAGGTGTGCTTGTAACATTGCGATGTGGCTTCTATTACAAGCAAAATCCTAAAACAGTACCGTTCTGTCATACTTTTGAGCATTATTTGTGGCCGAGAGGTCATTTGTTAACACAAGACGCGCTTAATTGTGTAATGTGAGTGCTATCGCCTCTATAATCCTAACCAAGCACAGCTGTAGGATGCCTTTATGAGCAATTTATGGTTGAGAGGCCTTTATTGACACAACATGTGTTCATAACCATATGATGTGACTAATGTCACTTGAAAACATGCATTACAGTACCTGTCCAGAAAGGTTTGCAAGTTGTTGACATTGAGAAGCTGAAATTCTTGGCATTTTGTCCACGTTAAAAGTGCATGAGTACTAGCATACGTGGGAAAACACACAAACTTTTAAAATTGAATAATCCTTGCCATGTTATTCCTTATATATTGTTACCATCTGATCTTGTTATTTGAAATTGTCAAAAAACAATTCTGTTTCAAATCACGGTGCTGAGAAAAAAAAAGAAACAATGAATGGGCAGATAGGTGTTGGCGGTTATAGATATGGCACTTCATGATAGGAATCACAGGATAGATCTGTGCAATAATGTAAGGTCATTCCGGCAAACCAGCTGTAATTTACATAGCCCTTATCAGAATTTTGTTCCTAATTTACACAGACCAATGTTTATATCAGCTACCATTGCTGCCCACTGCCGTACGTGTCTCTTCAACGATGCCCTGTACTCTAATATTGCGCACTGCTTATTCAGCAAACAATGCAAGTACATTTGGTGCCATGCTGTCCTCACATTTTTAAATTGTCATGCATTTGATATTTAAAAAGGCACATCTCATTCACAAGTTCTGATGAGACGGCAAGTGCCAAAAAACACGCTATGTAAACAACCGTCAAAAAGCAATCTTCTTTAGATCCTCGTTATTTGATGAATGCTACCTGCTCTTGCATTACACCTCTGTCCGTGTGTGTGTAAGAGCAGACAGTGTACAAAGCAAGGTATTGCACATACCTTGCTTTGTACTACGCATGTGCAGTGCACTGTAGGAAAGCAGAACAAGAGCAAAAGCAGCATTACTTCGTGCATGCAATTTTCTTTTTCAAACACCACTTTCGTGTACGTTCGAGCTTGAATCCTAACACAGCAACGACACCGGTAACAGTTGATCGCAGCCGTAAGCGATGGTCCGTTGTTGCTGGCTTGACACTACACCTAAACGATTTGTCTCGAATCAACAAATGTTTGAGTGTCGTAGAGTGCGCAATACACTCATTTTCGTGGCAAGATATCACCGGAAAGTGCTGGCGAGGGCGCGGTCCACCTTTGGCAGCGATGGTGGTAGGTGCCGATGTTGAAAACAAACATGCAGCGGTTCAACATTCCTGCGTAAGCACCACACACGGTCACGATCAGGGGCGTTGTTATAACGTTTACGTTGCGACGTAAACAAAGAAACATCAACACCCGTCACCCGAGTTTCTCAACTGTGCCCCTTCGGGCGAAGTCGACGGGCCGCGCCAGAGGCCTTCGCTGGTTACTGACATCGCTCACAATTGAATTAGCAACAGGTGACGGTCCAGACTTCGAAACTCGAAAGCATGTCTCCACTCGTTTCAAGCACAAGTAAACACAGACACAAGCACAGGCACAGCAGCAGTCTCCAGTACAATGTCGACGATGTTTTGACTCAGCAGCGATCGCACTCACGCCGGCGGAAGGTCAGCTGGAACTGTTGGCAAAATCACGGTGGGCACGATATCATATCACCCTGCTACACTCACGGTCATTGATCGTATCGCTGTGGGCTACGGTTGACGACGCATTAATTTCGAAACGCTTCCGTGCTTCCCCAGAACAGAACTCCGTCGTGTCTTCGCGGCTGCACCGCGGCGGCCGCCATGCTAGGCCTAGCCGTGGGAGGTTCCGCGGCCTCTGATTGGTTGGCGCGTGGCGGGCGCGTCGACGCGAGCCGTGCGCGAGGTGAAAATATCTGAAATTGCTAGATACCCTCGCCACCCTCGCGTCGACGCGTCTCGGTCCGTCAGCCCCCTCCGAGGCTGACGCGCGGCGACGCATTTGACGCGTGCTGACGCGTGCCTGTGGTTGGGCCTTTATCCTCGATGCGCATTAGCATTATACACGGCGAGCGTTGGCCCTGGCAGTCGAGAGCTCACCGCTGCAGGCAGCAGGAAGCCTGCCCAGGATCTCTCTCCTGTGCGCCTTTGTGCGTGTGTGTTTACACTGAGTTCTCGATGGCTCTCTTCAAACTCTCGCTCAATTCAGTTGAGGTCGGATATCCCAAGGACTGCGGTTTGTGATATGCGACTGAGAGTCCACAGAAATAGATGCTGAGGCATCTGACACTCGATATGTACCCCCCCCCCCCTTTTTTTTTTTTTTTGTCAACCGTCGCTGTATCTTATGACGTTGCTTTGCATTGCGAAAGCTTTGTGAAGAGGCCACTCGCGTGAAAGCACGCGAACCTGCGCCAAGCATGAAAATGAGCGAATTAACATGGGCACACTCACCATAAAACTTGTTAATGTCATTTTGACCGCGTCCTGAGTATCTTAGCTCGATTGTAACGCACTGCCACGACTGAAGCGCATTGATGCTATCAATTAACACCACAAACGATATGCTCAGCCGCTTGAAAAACTAACAGTTTCTTACCTTTTACTGTATGCTTGATTGATTTGTGGGGTTTAACGTCCCAAAACCAGCTCTGATTATGAGAGACGCCGTAGTGGAGGGCTCCGGAAATTTCGACCACCTGGGGTTCTTTAGCGTGCACTGACACCGCACAGCACACGGGCCTCAACATTTCGCCTCCATCGAAATGCAGCCGCCGCGGCCGGGATTCGATCCCGCGACCCTCGGATCAGCAGCCGAGTACCGTAGCCACTAGACCACCGTGGCGGGGCCTTTTACTGTATGCTTGGTGTGAAATCCTTTTGCGGAAAGGCTCTGATCCAGGACTTCTTCCCATTTCATTTTTGAGGAACACGAAAATGCTCACTCTGGGACCACGTGGCACCCACGAACGCAACGCCGTCTCATGTTGCACGAAACGAGATATTTCCTTTCCGTCACATCTTTATGTCATTGCCGTCACGCAGCTGACACTGCCGCACACACACATAATCACACGTGCTCAAATGCAAACCACTTGGTCAGGTACAAATGCTGTTAGCGCAGCGCAATGCAGCACCAAACCAGCTGAAGCAGCGAGCAGACTGAAAAACCTGTCGTAGCTTGCCCGTAGTTTTGGGAAAAACGTCGTGCGTCCCCCTGCCACCCGAGGACCACTAGCGTGACGTATGTCGTCAGGAGAGAGGGACATGAACAGGGGGGCTATCGGAGATGGCATTTTAGCGAGAGCGTTCGGAATCGCCGCACGCGATTGGCCAGCGCCGCTCCGCTGTCGTCATCCGCGGGGCGTGCCCACGGGACACCTACCTATAACCACATTAGAGAAGAGAAACCGTACCGTTGATAGGGTGGCTAGAATGGGGAGGTGTGAGTACCGGCGGCGCTTGCCTACGGCCGCGCGTGACCCCTCCTCGCACCGATGCCACCAGGGGGAATGTGGCGCTGCCGGTTCCAGCGGGGTAAAGTCTGCGGGGTAGCTGCGGCTGCGCCGGTAGCACCGGCCTCGCCTACGCTACCGCCGATGTGAGCTGGTCGGTCTCGTCGCCAGTTTTGGACTGTTTGACGGCGAGATGTAGTCGAGAGCGAAAAAGAAAACTGAACGTTGGTGCTCCGTGCCTGGTTGCGACACAGAAAAACACCGGAAAAAGCTTCTCTCTTCCGTGCCTGCAAAGAAGCGTTTGATCCGAGGGTCGCGGGATCGAATCCCGGCTGCGGCGGCTGCATTTCGATGGAGGTGAAATGTTGAGGCCCGTATACTATGCGATGTCAGTGCAGGTTAAAAAACCCCAGGTGCTTGAAATGGCCCTCTACTTCGACGTCTCTCATAATTATAGCGTGGTTTCGGGACGTAAAACGCCAGAAATCAATCAATCAATCAATCAATCAATCAAGCGTTTGCCAAAGGCTGACAAGGTGTTGCAGGAGAACTTGGCAATTTGTTGCAGTGGTTGCTCATTCGAGGAAATATATACTGGAGACAGCAGTAACTGATGTCATAGCTGACAGAAGATGGAGCGAGAGGGCAATAGGTATTAAAAGATAAGGACAGTGAGAGCGAGATATATTATTTGTAGAAAATATGCGCGCAATGGTCTCGAAGTTCGTTTTATATGTGGCCATCTCGGGCGTTGTCGACCGAGCGAACACTGAAACCTTGCGTGTTATAGACCAATGTTCCCGACAGTTTTCCTTTTTTTCCCCATTTGTGAATGAACGACGTCAAAACCACATTTATTGTTTCACTGTTTGCAGTCATAGTAAACTGCTTGTATCAGTACGAAATGACATGCCTCGTCGTTACAAAAGGTACGGCTGTGTGCCCACTGTCAAGAACTGCTGAAGTGGCTAATGTGGCATTTGAGGCATGCGCCTTTTCCGCACGATATAAAAACAGCACTTAATTAGAAGGCAAGATGGCGTACTCTTATACAGGACAAGTAACTGCCGTTCCTGAGCCGCAAAAGGTATGACAGGTACCGCATAAAAAGTAGAAAAGTGAATATTAAATATAAACGCCCAAATATAGAAAACACCGCCAGGAGTATATTTACCGCTCTGGGAAGAGTGAGTGGGAGATTTACGATAAAATTTAACATTGGAACCGGCACCCTAAAAAAAGCCTCCTTTTAGTAAATAACTACGAGAACACTATGGGGACCTGATCAAAGACGAGAGCATCATTAAGTGGACCGACTTAACAAATGACACATGTGTACAACATTTTTCAGCTGAATGTTTTCCCAAGAAAGCTACATTTAAGCTGCTTTGAGAAGTGCTACGCTGTGAAAAGTCTTAGTGAGAGGCTTCATCAAATAAATGGCATATATGCAGTTTTCCCTAGTATGTGCACCACTGATTCTGTTGAGTGCAAGTGCTTTAATGGACATCACCGAAGAACAAAACTGTGCGGTCAGACTACGTTGGTACACTCGCTAACGAAAAAAAGAACACACACACACACACATTTACGGTTCTAAACTGGAAGTAGCTTTTAGTGTGCGAGGAGCGCGTCGCAGTACGTCGTCTGCTCCGTTCCCCGCGCTCATGCCTACAGCGCCCCTTGCGGCATCGGTGCGCTTTGGGGTCACGTTTGCGCCGCCGTTGCTCACACCTCCCCATTCTAGCCACCCTACCGTTGACAGTGCAACGAAAAATAAAAGTAGCGGTGGCGTCCTAAACTAAGATACACGATCAAGAGATGGCACTGCATGTACTATCATCATTATTGTTCAGATGCAACATGTTTGTTTTGTTTTTGACGCCTACGCCTTCTGGCCTTATTGAGAGCCCCTAGCAGGAAAATTTCAAACTAAAATATGGGGCTAGGTTAGTAGTTCCACTCTACGCGCAACTTGATGGAACGCGCCGCGGCTGGTTTTTTTCGCCACCTGTAGCGACTTGTGGAACGTTGAACCTTCCGGGGCCCCGAGATTTCGGTGTCGTCAAATTGACGTCAGTTCCCTGTCAATCATTTTCAAACCGAGCGTGTCGTCTGCTACGCGGAGAACGATTCCCGAGGCCGCTCGCTCAGCGAACGGTTTGCGAACGATTTACGAACACTTTGCGAACACCGGCCGCGGCAGCGGCTCCGCTTGGATTGAAACAGCGGCTGCGGCTGCGCAATGTTGCGTCACAGAGGGAAATGGCGGTCCACTTGGGCGCTGAGTCCTCGCATTGTCGTCGCTGAAATAGGACGCGGAGCAGCTGGAGGTTCGCGATGTATTTGAGGATTTGACAGGAAGTGAATTCCGGCGTCAATTTCGCCTGTCGAAGCGAACAGTACGTTGGCTGTGCGCCGAACTTGATCCCGAGAGAGAGAACAGCTTTATTTTAGGAAAAAAAAAAGAAATCCTCCCCGCCACCTCCTCTGCTCGTCTGATAGCTGGAGTTGTTTTCCAGGCTTGAGTCGCGGTGAACGGTGTCCCATGCTCCAGGCGAGGGAATGGTCAAGAGATCGGAAATTGGGTGCCAAAGAGCCCGTGGAATTTCGACGGAGAGAAAAGAGCTGCGCATGTTGATGTTCTTTGCTCCTGGAAGTTTCCAGCGCGCTGTCGGTAGTGAAGAGTTTGTCGGGCTTTCACAGTTGGGGTGCACCTCCAAAAATGCGAGAAGGAGCTCCCTCTGCCTCTGAGCACCCGCGGGCCGAGATGCACGTTTTTGTGCGAGGACATGGCAGCAGCAGACGACGACACGAAATTTAGATATGACGCCACTTACGCGCACGCTTCTTGTTTTTCGCGCCCGCGACACCGCTTAGCGAACCTGCAGAGAACGATATTGATGCTTAAGAGCGTGTTTACGTCTGAGTTTTTAAAAGGAGCAGATTTCTTAATTTCTCGGGAGAAACATTTTGGCTTTCAGAAGCAGACGACAAACGGAGTACGTCATCATCCGAGGAGCGCGCCGCTTCTCCATTGGCCGCGCCGGCCGCGCTCCTCCCATTCTCAAAGCATTGCTCAAAGCTATCGCGGACCACCCACTTTTTGACGTCAGTGTTCGGAAAGCGTTCTCGAGCGAACACCCGATCTCCGATAGCCCCCCAGGCCTTGTCAATAGTCTAGGTGGTGTTGCTTCGGTGCGCCAGCTGTGTGACATCACTGCTCCTCGCGCATGCGCAGCACGGCTCTCGGACGCGCACGCGAAACTGCTCCAGCTCGGCCAGCGTAGTTAACGCTACAAAAAGGACCGCGCATTGAGTTGAAGTAGCTGCTTGTGTACGCGGCCGCTCTATCACTTACACGCGTACTTGCGTTTAAATGCCTTACATGTCATGTTCCATGAAACGCAAGAAAGCTAACTGGTTCAATTAGTTAAGCTACACGACTGTATACGCCGCTTGAGTACTTTCACGATATTTGACACGCGCCTGTATATATCAAGTAAACGTTTCAATGCGAAACGCATCGCTTTTTTTGGATGATTGCTTGCGTGACCGTGACAAGGTTTATTTTTTTATGCACATAAAAAGAAATATGTGTTCTTCACGTGAAACACGTCTGCTATATAATGACATATCGCGAGACGATATCGCTGCAGCACTGCATTTACACGTTGATGTTTGCCGCTTAACTTATTGCGATATACTAGAAATGCACAGCAGCAGCCGAACTGAAATAAATGTGCCTAACCGGAGGTGCGACGATGACAGCACGCTCACGATACAGGCGCTCAGTGATTTTAAGAAAGAGCAAAGACTGCAGCGCAACGCCAAATGATCTAATACTCTTATACTTTGATAAGAATACATGAAAGCATTCAACCCTGCACCGGCTCAGGGAAAAACATATTGGAGGATATGTGGGACGTACGCGCGTATGTAAAAGCGCAGTGGCTAGCAGACGACGCGATCCACACTTGAGAGCTTTGTCCACTCGCAGCTGGGCGCCGACTGTGTTCGATCTCGAGACGCACAGTGGAAGGTACAGTTTCCGTTCTCTGGCATGTAGGTGTTCTGTGGCGGGAGTGCGCCAACTGCTGCAGCTCATCGTCAGTAAAGACCCAACGAACCAATCAGAGCTCCACGACAACTTAACTGCAAATGAATAGCACATGATTCCATCAGAAATTCATGCCCTAGCGTGGTGTCGACTCTCCGCGATTTCGCAAGGAACAGTGTGCTAGAATGTTTCATATAATATGTCGTTCTACAGAGCGTTCGACTCACATTTCAAGTACCCTAGCAGAGCAGGTTCCCGCGAGGCTTCAAGGTGCCGCTCCAAGATCTCGAGGCCAACACCACCGTATTTCTGGGGAAAGGGGTGCTTCGGTTCTGACCCATGCCCAACGACGTCACGCACGAGGCATGTGGCAAAGTGAAAGCCACATAGTGAGCGCACGCATAAGACAACCTTCCGTAATTCCTGCAAGGAACGACGAAAGACGCTTGAACAATGCTGCAACATCACCAGCGAACAGTGCACAGCTCCGTTATGATCTTCCCGCAGGGCTTTGAAAACTACACGTAGATACCCTTTCTGCCTGTCGGTCTCGTTTGCGTGCGTTGTTCTAGAAATGGCTTGCGCTTGCAAAAGTAGTTTTCATCTTTTTTTCGCCCAGGATTTCTCTCGGTATATCAGGAGAAATAACGATCTTCGTTTTCCCTAGCTGACAGCTTCTTGACGCAACCAATCATCTCCTGCGGTACTTGACCACCGTCGACATGTTGTCTTTTCGTGGATGAACAGCAGACTTTACAAAGACAGCTCGATAGAGCGCGTGTCGGGAGATTGCTTACACTTTCTTTTATAGACGCCTTCAATCGCCTTTTCTGTGCCTCGCTTTCTTTCTTGCGATTCCCGCGGAATAGATTGAGCGACATGGGAAGCTACAATTCCTGCACGGCCTGTTGCTGACCACGAAGTTTCGCTGGCTGGCGGCCTCGTCGACATGGGCTACGAGGAAGTGAAAGAGCAAGAAGAAAGGCTGCGCGCCATTTTCAAGAAGATAAACACCATTTGTTGACTTGGGCAGCTGTAGCTGCAAAGGAAAGACGCGTTCTAAACTGCATTTCTACGTCTTGCAGTGCTCGTTGCCTGGCGAGGATCGGCAGCTGCCGCGACAGGTATGAATGAGTAGCCGGTGACCGTGTTGCGCAGGACGTTGCGTGGAACTCTCAGTCCGCGTCAAATGTGATCAGGAACCGCTGATCGCCAAGCTACGCAAGTCATTGCAAAGCTGTCGTCAGCAAGCCGTGCGCAAAGGACACCTCACGTGACCACGACGCCGCCCTGCCTTTTAGCAGCTATAAAAGAAAGTTCTACTGACGCCGTCTTGGGCAGCAGCGGCGGCGCAGGAAACACGCGTCTTAAACTACATTTCTGCATTTTGCAGGTTTGTGAACCGCATCACTTTCCTATTATTTCTTAAAACACTACACCCTTAAGCGTGCCCTATACTGTTGCCCAAGAACTTGCCACCATGAGTACTGTCCCTGATGTATCGTGCTTTGGTTGTGGCTTGCCTGTTCGTTGTGATGATGACTGCATGGTGTGCAGTGTGTCACCAAACCCGTGCTGTGATGAACGGGACGCGATCGCCGGAAATAATTCCAAGAACCCGATTCCCTGAATAAGATCCCACGAAAGCTTTGACAATGATTTTTGGTCACCTTCAGCACACTAGCAAAACGCCAGCAGTGGTTCAAAGACCGAGTCAGAGCCAAGGGTGATCAAACAAAACAAATATATTCTCATCAAACAGGCAGTTACGGAAAACGTACACAAACACGGCTCTTCCAAACTTTATCACAGATGGGTTACAACGTTACACGAAACCAACAAACACGAACAAGCCCATGCACTGCAACAAAAGAACACAAAAGAGTCCTATTCACCAAGAGAGAAATAACATTTATTTACACATCCGGCGTGTGGGAAGTCCCCGGCGTCGCAGGGTGCGGATGTTCCCTATCTTAAGATTACGGCTATTAGAGTCCGATAATCTCAGAGCCTAGACCTCGAGGATGGTGTGCTCCAACTAGGCGACAGGTACTCGGGTGCCTCCGCGCCCGTTAGACGGGTCGTCGGCTCCTTTTCTCCGTTGCTTCGCCAAAGCCTCCTCAAGCCGCTGGATGGCCCGGGCGCCTTCTCAACTCGAAGCTTGCAGGTGGGCTTGTCAGCTGGCTCACGGAACAGCGTACGAGTCACGCACGGCTTCTTGCTACTTCTCTACTTGCTACTATACTCCCGGCCCGTGTCCGACTGTTTATATAGCGTTGGGAAGCAGTGCTAGAAGCTTCGGCGCGGCCCACGTGACTCAAAGCACACACAAAGTTGGGAACCTTCTCGCCCGTTCTCGGTCCTTCGTTGGGGCGGCGCCTCTTTCTCTCTCTCACTGCGCGAGGAGCGTCGGTGTGTACTCTCCGCCTCCTCTCTCTCTCCTTACGTCTGTCCGGCGCGCGCGCTCGCCGCGATAAGTTCTACAGAATGGACCTTTCTTTAGGGAGCCTATATGACTGCTTTCATGTAGGCTCCCTACCTTTCCTAAAATCGCAGCGCCACGCCTTCCCCTGGTGGGCGCGCGCAAGGTGCTATGGGAAAAAAGAGCGCAGGCGTGGACCGAGCCCCTCGCCGCGCTGTCTCCGTGCCCAGTTTGTCGGCGGCTTGCTGATTGGCATGTTGTTGCTGGATCCGATAACACAAAAAAGCATACGCGCATCTTCCATTACTTTCCCAAACTCGACAATCCGAAGAGGGGGTGGGTACGGTCCGATTGTGAGTCCACGGTCCGATTCTAGGTCCACTGCGACGTCCGTCGATAGTACAAGACAGCTTTGGATGAATTGATGTATTCAGTGTGTCATCAGTTTTCTACAGTGTGCTGTGTATTCGTGCAGACAATTTTGTGAAGGCGTTACCATATTTTAAGAGTGGTTTGATGTACGATGTTCAGGGAGCAACATAAAAAATATGATTTTCGTTGGCTCATAATGATCTCAGCCTATAACAAACTGCACTCGTGTTTCAAGTCTGACTTCTGATTCATTTTACGACAAAGATAAAAGCTGACTGGCCTTAGAATAAACTTACATCAAATTATGCTCTAATTACATTTATTTACTGTGTAACAAACATTTCAACACATAACCTTGTTTTCTTTCTTGCTATTGAATGTAGAGTGCTGCGAAAATTGTGTGTGAAGATTTGGTGCATTCATAGACGCTTTATCGCAGTTCAAAAGGACAGAAAGTTGAGCGAGTTATCGCAGTTAGCGCTTAAAAAAAAAAGTGAAATATTTTCTTCGCCCATTACCTACACACCCACGGTATGGGTTCACAGCTGATGGTTAGAATTCGTGGCTATCCTATTCGGCACACCGCGACGCTTCTTGTTTGTAACGCGTTCATTTATCTTTATACAGAGGCGGAGCATCCGCGATTGTTAGGTAATGCTAACTAAGCGAAGCTAAATCGGTGTTGCTGTGACATCTGCCAACGTTGCGCACGTTTAGGTTTCTGCATCGTGGATTTACCCGCGCTCGCTGTCTTAAAATCAACGCTAACAGAATGGGACGGCGCAACGCAATGAGAGAGCAACATTCGTTCGATCACTCTGGTATCCTGTCTATCCATGCGTATTTTATCAGCGTTTAGGGTGAATATGCACAAGTCGGAGCGCACTCAGTATGTATGTGTTTTGTTTGGACGCGACTGCTAAGTGTTGGCCCATGTGTGCACTGTACTGTACGTTGTTTGTACCAGCTGTGGTGCCGCAATAAACGATGCAAACCTTACTTGATTGACGTTGTTTTTGCCAGTCGAGGCCTGTTTGGTCACCTGGCGATAAGCTACAGAACCTGTGTACGAAAAGTACACACGCGAGCCGCGCTTTAGCGAGAGGAGGATGATGATGATGATTGTGGTTCGGTTAGGAAAAGGACGCTACTTTCTGCAGCCCATGTAGGGAGCACGGCTAAGCGTCCGTAGGGGTGGGGGAAAGGGAGTGAAAGAGATAGAGAGGAGAGAAAGGCCGTAGTGGAGGGCTCCGGAAATTTAGACCACCTGGGGTTCTTTAACGTGCACTGACAACGCACAGTACACGGGCCTCTGGCATTTTCGCCTCCATCAAAAATGCGACCGCCGCGGCCGGAATAAGCAAAATACTACAGCGGGGTTAAATATGGAAGAGAGGGAGGGGGGTACAGCAGGGCGCGAACCAGCAAAAACGGGGCTTTTTCCGATGATGATGATGGTACTTGCAGCGCCATCTCCGTTCGCCCTAATGCACTTCACTACGCCGCCGCTACCCTTATATGTGTTCTACAGTGGAAGGTACAGTTTCCGTTGTCTAAAACGGGTATATAGGTGTTCTCTGGTTTTAACGCAGCGTACGGCCCCTTATTTATAAAAGTACCGCCGTTCTAGAGTGCCTAGAATATACTGGCTAGCGTGCTGAGCGCACGCGCTCGCGTGGCCACTACAGTGGCTGTAGTGGCCACCGCGCTGATGCCTTCCTACAGCCACCGCATAGAGGCGCTGCAAGTGTCTAAGGCAGAGGTACAATCAAGGCTGGACGTGAATCAAAGGACGGTCGGACGTTTCGCACTGGGCGCCCATGGGAAGACCACAAATGAGGCTGTTAAGGGGGAGATGGGATTGTCCCACTTTGAGGGAAGGGAAGCTCAGGGTAAAATTAGGTACGAACAGAGATTAAGGAATATGAAAGAAAGTAGATGGGCAGCGAAAGTATTCAGGTATTTGTATAGGAAGAACGTTGATTCACAATGGAGGAAGAGAACTAGGAAGCTTACCAGTAAGTATACATCCAGTAACGAAACGGATGGGACGAAAAAGAGCATTAAGAGCATGGTCAGAGCGGCGGAGAACTCGGATTGGATAGCAAGAATGGAGAAGAAACCGGCATTGAACAACTACCGAAAAGGGAAAGACGAAATCAAGAGAGAAAATTTTTACGATAATTCAAAGGGAAGCGCTTTACTGTTTGAGCCAAGGTCCGGTTGCCTGAGAACCCGAAGTTACAGAGCGAAATTCAATAAAGAAGGGGACACATGTACGTGCTGTGGAAAAGCTAGGGAAACGACAGATCATATTTTGATTGAATGTACAGATGTCCACCCAGGTGTAGCTGTGGACACTACCCTACAGGAGGCCATGGGTTTCAGGAGTAACAGGGGAAAGCTGAACATGCCGGCGATAGAGATAAGTAAAAGGCGCTTAGAGCATTGGTGGCGCAAAAGTATGGAGCAAACAAAAGCGCAAGGTAGTTCGGGTAAGATTGTTACATCGCAGCGGAACGATAATAGATAAAATAAATAGACGAGGAGAAAAATTAGTTGTGAAAATATGTGTGATTCGGGAAAGGAATTGTTTGTAGAGGAAACGGAAATAAAGCTAGAGCTTGGTGGCTCGGCTACCGCCCCGTTATAAAGGGGACGCTCCTAATATCCATCCATCGTCTAGATGATGATGATGATCGTGGTTCGGTTAGGAAAGGACGCTAATTTCTGCAGCCCATGTAGGGAGCACGACTAAACGTCCGTGGGGGTGGGGGAAAGGGAGTGAAAGAGATAGAGAGGAGAGAAAGCCCGTAGTCTCCGGAAATTTAGACCACCTGGGCTTCTTTAACGTGCACTGACAACGCACAGTACACGGGCCTCTGGCATTTTCGCCTCGATCGAAAATGCGACCGCCGCGGCCGGGATCGAACCCGCGTATTTTGGGTGGCAGCCGAGTACCGTAACCACTACACCACCGCGGCGGAGAAGGTCTAGATCTAAAAAGGCATGAGCACAATTTAAAGAGAGAAGGAAAAAAAATGTTCTTAAATTTTCTTACGAGCTTAGTGGCGCACATGTCACCACCCCCGTTACAACAGGGACGCTCATAGCATCCATCTATCCATCCGTACATCACTGGGGCGTACGACAACGTTAATCAGGAAATATTGTGGGAAATATTGGAAGGAATGGGCATACACGAGGACTGCGTACAGCTTTTGAGGGAGATATATCGAGAGAATACAGTTTGCATAGAATGGGAAGGAATAGGTAGCATAAAGAACGTTGATATTAGCAAGGGGCTGAGACAGGGACGTCCTTTGTCGCCGCTGTTACTCACCCTGTACATGGTTAGAACGAAAAAAAAAAAAAAAACGCTAGGAGATAGCAACATTGGTTTTAATCTGACACACAAACAGGGAGGCGTGATGATTGAGCAGATGCTTCGGGGTTTATTCTATGCTGACGATATCGTCTTATTCGCGGACAGTCGAGATGATATACAACGGCTGGTGAATATATGCGGAAAGGAAGGCGAAGCTCGAGGACTAGGATTTAGTGTAAGAAAGTCTGGATTGATGGTATTCAATGGACCCAAAAACCAGGCACGTACAGGGCCAAGAAATACCGAGAGTGAGCGAATACAAGTACCTTGGCGTATGGGTAAATGAGGGTGATAGATACATGAAGGTACACGAAAAAGCCTTGGCAGCAAAGGGAAAGAGGAACGCAGCAATAATGAAGCACAGAGCGTTATGGGGACACAATAGGTACGAGGTGCTTAGGGGTGTATGGAAAGGGGTAATGGTACCGGGGCTTACATTTGGGAACTCAGTGGCGTGCATGAGGCCAGAGGTACAATCAGGAATGGATGTGAATCAAAGAACTGTGGGACGCCTCGCGTTGGGTGCTCACGGGAAAACGACAAATGAGGTTGTCAATGGCGATATGGGATGGGCGAGTTTTGAGGCAAGTGAAGTCCAGAGCAAAGTAAGGTTTGAAGGGAGGCTAAGGAGTATGAAAGAGAGTAGGTGGGCAGTGAAGGAATTCCGTTATTTATATAGAAAGAGCGTTGACACGCAGTGCAGAAAGAGAACTAGGAGGCTCACCAGTAAATATACAGCTCTAAGAGAACTGACAACAAAGAGCGCAAAGGAAAGGTCAGAGAGGCGGAGAAGATTTACTGGATGGCCGTGATGAAAAAAAAAAAAAAAAGCCAACTCTGAATAACTACCGAGAAGGCAAAAAGCCAAAAACGAAATAAAGAGGAAGGCATTTTATGATAATTCAAGAGGAAGCGCTTTACTGCTAGAAGCGAGATCGGGCTGCTTTAGAACGCGTAGTTATAAAGCGAAATTCAGTAAAGAAGAAAAATGCACATGCTGTGAGGAAGATAGGGAAACGGAGCATGTATTGACTGAATGCGAAAATATCCATTCAGGTGTACGTTTGGGCACCACCCTACAAGAAGCCATGGGTTTTAGCGACAACAATGGAAAGCTAAACATACCCGCAATCGAAATAAGTAAGAGACGGTTAGAATACTAGGGGCAGAAAACTAAAGAGAACGGACAAAAGTAATTATACGGAAAAATAAGGACTTTCTGCCATAAGGGGCAGGGAACTGGGCTATGAATTTCCATTTTTACTATATAGTATGATCAATTGAAGCAGATTTAAAGGGGCCCTCTAACACTTTCCTCGCACCCATTTTTTATTTGCGGGTCGCGTAGACAGACGGCTGAGGATACTTTTGGCAGGTGTCAAACCGCCCATATCAGTTGATTTAACATTTTAATCGCTCAATGAAATCATCCCATCGCTGCCGCCCGCATCAGCGCGTAGTGGCGCTCGTCAGAACTATTTGTGCGGAAATGACGACTTAGGGCTCGAGCCGGTGATTGGACGAAAGTAGCACTATAAGTGCTCGCGGCACTACATCGGTAAGCAAGTAATATTCGGCTTTGTTTTTCGCTTGCGTAGGTTTTTATTGAACGCCAATAGGCGCAGTTGTAGTAGAAAGATCGCCACAATTATAAAACGCGATAGAGGCGCTGGCTCCCGTTTCGCCTCTTGCCTTTTGCTTACACGAGTCGTATGTCCATACGAATAGAATCATTTTGTTTCATCTCTCTTGTGTACGTTCGCGACTCGCTAAAGCGCTGAACCACTGGGTGGACTTTGCCGTTCTGTCAAAGTGTGTTGTATTGCGCGCAGCGCTATAAAGGAATTTGAACGTGTCCGCTAAGCCGGTATACGCAAAGATGTACTGGATACCGGATAGCGTTGTTTGTCACAGCCAAGTGGCGCCAGCTGTGGGTGGTAAACAGAACAAGCAAAACCGCCTGATCTATGTCTTCCGAGATACCTGCAGCCACTCGCTACCTTACAGCCTCGACATTTTGTGTCGCGCTGAGAAACGGTGTCGAATTTTCACGGGTGCTTTACCGTCGAAGCTTCATCATACAAATCTAAAGCAACTAAAACCGTCAGCAACTCGAGGGCTACATAGCGCGCGACGACCACTCAAAAGATTCGAAGCGGACGGCAACCGCTCCAGGTGATCTGCCGTGCTTGCGCATGCAATGTTTACACCCGGTATTCCGCTCTATGCAAAGTGCTTTGCGAATTGGGGTTACGCTGACATGCTAACATTTCCTATTCCCACTTCTATGCTTCCATGTCTGCGCGTTTAGCTAACCCGTGAAGAAACGTTGCCGAGCATGGTCGTATTCGCCCCTCTCAGTGGTCATGACGGCGAGTTTAAAGACGACGGCACTTGCCTTGAAGTGTCTTAACACGGAACGACGCGTAAAGCCTCGGTTCGAAGCACAAGCGTCCGCTCTTACAAGTCGGAGCGGTCAGAAAAGCTCATAATTGACAGTGCGGCACGCTCTCGCTCCGCGTTGTTTGTTGGCATGGCAACGGCGTCATCACTACACTGGAGCGAACAGGCAACGATGGCGTACGAACTTCCGCTACGTAGGCGCCTAAAGCCAATTCCATTGGCCGAGCTATATGACGTTTGTGGAGAGTGAAATGCGATCACCTGACCCCGCGAAATACAAGTTGAGGGTCCGCATTTTTTTGCTTGTATTTTGAACTTTGTCTCCTTAATAACTTTGCACAGCCTGCTCCTATCGCTGTCATTCTTGTACCATTTGTCTGTCCACCTTCCAGTCTACGCAATACGCACATGAAAACGGGTGTGAAAAAAGTGTTAGAGGGCCCCTTTAAAAGGCATGGGGACAACTTAAAGAGAGAAGGGAAAAAAAGTTTTAAAATTTTTTTACGGGCCTGGTGGTGCACATGTCACCGTTACAAAGGGGACGCTCATAGCATCCATCCATCCATTCATCCATCCATGGCACATCCGGGTTCCGCGGCACCCACGGTTTCTGCTGCGTAGCACTGCGCTTCCTGCTCCGAATTCAGCGTTCCTCGTGGCTTTTAAAATGGTCTCGTCTGATTATCGTGGTTCGCTTAAGGAAAGGACACTATTTTCTGCAGCCCATGATGGGATCACGGCTCAGCATCCATGGGGATACGGTGTCTTTGTGAGAAACTCTATGGGTAAGAGAATGACAGAAATGTAGAACAAAGAGGAACGCAGTAATTGATACAGGCCTCAGGAAATTTTCACTACCTGGGGTTCATTAACGTGCACTAAGAAAGCACAGCACACGGGCCTCTGGCATTTTCGCCTCCATCGAAAATGCGACCGCCGCAGCTGGGATCGAACACGCGTTTTTGGAGCATATAACCACTATACCACCGCAGCGGACTCTCGTCTGAAACACTCTCACAGAAAAAAGAAAACTTAACATTAAGTCCCGCCGAAAATCTTTACATAATGCGGTACTAGAAAACGACGGAACGTTTAATGCGCCGTCTGCTAGCTTTCGTCGTTCTGTGGTTAACCGCTGAAGAAAAACAAAAAAGTCTAAAGAATATCTCAGGACAGACCGAAAGGGAAGGGGTCAAGGGCTCGTTCTTTATTTGTTAGAAACAACTTAATGAGCAAACAGACAATGAAGCCTAGGAAAGCATAGGGGAAGTTACTTGTGGTATTGTAATTGTGGAGAAAGTAGAAAGGAATTAAAGTGGACGAAAAGACAAACAAGGTTCACAAGTGAAAGTACTCCTACCATACGCGCTCCCGCGAAGAGGATTCGCGGCTGATCACACTTAATTTGCAAGACACTGCTAATATTATGCAAACTGACCTTATGAGGGCGTCCGCGAGCTGGAATTCCAGTTTTAACAGAATGGGAAGAAAAAATATGGGAACCACATACACGAGTCTCATCTTCAAATAACAGAAACTGCAAAAAAAAAATGGCAGCATATCCACGGAGTGAATGATGATGAGTGAGCGAAGATCCGGAGGTTCATCGCAGATCGTGCCGACTTCCGGATTAATTTAGTTAACGCGCACGCTACGAATCCTTATGGTTCAACTACGCGCACAAGTGAAATCTCCCACCGGCACTTCATTGCAAGTCAAGATCCAGTGCACATATATATATATATATATATATATATATATATATATATATATATATATATATATATATATATATATATATATTAGAAACTAAATAACGAGCCCTTGACCCCTTCCCTTTCGTTATATATATATATATATATATATATATATATATATATATATATATATATATATATATATATATATATATATGTGGTGGCCGGTGAACGGTTCTCCAGCGCAAGCAGTCGGTATTTTGCAACCAAGAAACTCGCTAGAAAACGCTGCCTGCGTTAAGCTTGTCTCTCGCGGGTACAAGGGCGCGTTCTCCTTCTTTGCGAGCTGGTACAGCGTTCATCGAAGAGCGTTCCCATAGTCAACGCGCGCCTTTCGCTCTCTCTGTCTCTCTCTCTCTCACAAGACAGCAGATGGAAGAGTGAGAGAGCTCGCGCGCCGGGAGGCCCGCGCCGAGGGCGCACCTCCCACAGGCGCCCTCCTTGTAGCGCGTTCCTATTAGGTAACGTGCTACAACGGACGGACAGACCCAAACCTTAAAGGGCCCATGACACCAAAATTTCAAACCCGATATGTTTGTGTTGTTTGGTTGTCGAACATCTGAAGGCACTTGTGGCCAAGTATTAACGGCGAACGTTGTCGTTAAGATATTTTAATATGTATTTAAAGTGACCAGAAATGCTCATCTGGGTTTTCGGCACCTCGCGACATCGTCACTAGTATGACGTAGTTTGTGGGCCATCTGTGACGTTTCACTTTTGTAAGTTGATATCGTGACGTCACAGAGAGACACGGGCGCGCCGCGCTATGGACTCCGAGCATGGCCTCCAAGATCGGCTCTCGCAGCCGATCGCGGAGGCCACGCCAAAAGCCGTATTTTTCTGCTTCCTCTCCGTGTTGGTCCCTCAAGCGTAATTGTACACACGCTATGATGCAAAGCGAGTGTGGCGAGCTGGTCTGCCGCTCGCGCTCTCCGCAACGTAACCGAATCTTGAGCTCAAGTGATCAGTGCATGCGCTCACTTCCGACAGCCGCCGCGCTTGCCCCGCGGCGCTAGTTTCTTGCAGTTTTTGGCGCGCGTTTCGAAGCTTCATTAAAACTGAACAAAATTAACGATGCTGTGACTAATTAGACTTCACGCTGGAGAATTTGCCACTCCATGCCGTGATTACAAGACACTGTTCTACTCATTAGAACATAAAAGTATCCAACAAAAAAATAGCTGTCATGGGCCCTTTAAGGAGCTTCGCCCCTAAAAAAAGAAACGAAAGAAAGAAAAAGAGAGAGGCCACGCCAGTCAACATGATTTTGTAGATGCAAAAGATTGGTATCTGACAGCCCAGATGTTGAAGCATAATTTACACGTACATGACTTGGTAACCAGGTACAGCCGCGCAAGACTGTTTTCTTGAGGGCGCACATAAAATGCACACAGCAGATGTGCCTGTGTGCATTTCGTGTTCCGTCCCTGTCTCCTAAAAACATTGAGTTGTCCTTTTAATTAGCTTTTAAATGCTCATCCAGGCCACTAACTAAGATACTACAATGCACTTTTGAAGGTGGACAGCTTTAAAGGTGACGTAAAAAATGTGATGTCAGTGGCAGCAAACCGCTAGAAAATAGTTTGGTTGTGTGAGACGTTGAAACTGGCACATTTCTGCCGTCAGTAAATGTTTCAAGTGGAACTGCAGTCTGCAGCCCGCCAACCTACCCTACCCTTCCCCCCCCCCCCCCCCCGCCTCGCGTTTCATCCTTGTGGCATGCTGGCATATTTTAGGCTTCTATAGCAAGCTGTTCATACAAAAGCTGTGGAAGCTTGCGGAACAATTTTGGGCTTTTTCTCTTGTCCACTCGTTAAAGCTCGGAAATAACGAAACGATCGACACAAATTTGTCGCTAGCAGCTTCGCTTATCTTTTGTGACGCTTCAGTCTTCCTTTTTTTTCTCTCTCTCTCAATTTGCAATGAACGCGTGGGCAAAATACCTTCAGAAAACACGAGACGCGGAGCATTCGCGGAGCTGCAGGCGCGCGAAACCATGCGGCCGCATGGATGGATGGATGCTATGAGCGTCCCCTTTGTAACGGGGCGGTCACATGTGCGCCACCAGGCTCGTAAAAAAAAAAATTAAGAGCTGTTATTTCTTTACCCCTCTCTCTTTAATTTGTCCTCATGCCTTTTAAATCTACTTCAATTAAATCGATCATACAATAGCAAAAACGTAAATTCATAGCCCAGTTCCCTGCCCCTTATGGCAGAAAGTCCATAGTTCTGCCTCTAATTATTTTTGTCCGTTCTCTCTAGTTTTCTGCAGCCAATATTCAAACCGTCCCTTATTTCAATTGCGGGTATGTTCGGCTTTCCATTGTTCTCCCTATAAAAACCCAAGGCTTCATGTAGGATAGTGCCCTACACTTGTAGGGTAGTGCACCTTTACTTTAGCGGCGCTGCTTGCCAGCCAAAGTTGGAAGGCATCATCCTCCGCTCAGCAGCACGACCATACAACACAGTTGTCCTCCTTACACGTTCTTCCTATCATTGCGGCACAATAACACACGCACTCCATCACTCCGTTCACGAGCACAGCACCGTCGTCGCGCAGGTCCGAAAATGGCGACCGGAGTGCGGATGAAAGAAAAAAGACGAAAGAAATACAAAGGTGCTCTCGCCTTTTTTCACGTGACACGAATTCGCCAATATTCTAGGCACTATAGCCATTCATAGTTGTTGTCGCCATCGTGCTCTCCCCGGAATTTTCTGCCCGCCACCTGCTGCGCCCCAACTTCATCCGCTCGCCCATTGGCCAATTCGTGTCACGTGGAAAAAGACGAGAGCGCCTTTGTATTTTTTTCGTCCATTTTTCCTTTCCACCGCGCTCCGGCCGCCATTTCCGGACCTGCGCGACGACGGTGCTGTGCTCGTGAACGGAGTGATGGAGTGCGTGTGTTATTGTGCCGCAATGATAGGAAGAACGTGTAAGGAGGACAACTGTGTTGTATGGTCGTGCTGCTGAGCATTCGGTTGTCGACAAGGTTACGGGAAAGGCTTTCTAAGTTTTCTTGTTTGCATTTCGACAAACGCGATGTACAAAGAAAAGCGTGAATCGACAGGATCGGGCCTACTGACTTGAAGGAGGTTGCAAAAAGTGCAAGGCTTTGTAAAGTAAGCCCCACATTTCATGACCCTATGCTGTGCGTGGTTGTTTAGTACGCTTCAGCTGATGCAGCAGACTTCTGACTTGGGCTAGTTGGTTCATGCTCTTAAAATTGCAGCGCGACAGACAGAAGACACATGAAGCACACAGACGAGCGCTGACTTACAACTAGATTTATTTGCACTTCACCAAACCTTTTTGTGCGAGATCTAGACACATCACGCTAAGCAGTCCAACAAAACACAAAAAAAAATTCACAGCATATCCACGGGGTGAATGATGATGAGTGGGCGAAGCTCCGGAGTGAACCACCGATAAACCGTTAATCTTCCGTGTAATTCGCCCAGTCGATCATCATGTAAAGACGTCAGAAACACTCTATTCGAACGCTGGGATCTGGCGTTTAAGGTGACGCTAGCACAAACGCGTTACAAACATGCAATACACTCTAGTAAGGGGGGAGAGGCCACAGCGTCTTACGCAGCCCCTCACACAGGCCGGAACGCGCACTGCGTTTGCCGACACGATCACATGACTGCTGAAAGAGTATAAGGCGGAGAGGCCACAGCGTCTTACACCAGCCACGGCCGCTGGATAAAAACGCACCTCGTGCGTTGCTAATCGAGCGGCCGTGCACCAGCTTCTTACACGCGCCGTAACGCGCTAGCACAAACCCATCATCATCGTTAGAAACGGACAGTCTTTCGCTCTCTCTCTCTCTTTCTGTCTCACACAAGACAGCAGATGGAAGAGTGAGAGAGCTCGCGCGCCACCTGACGTTCCTGAAGGCAACTCGGAGGTAAACAATGGCTGCTAATGGGAATGAGAGACAGAAGAAGTCGGCTTTTAGCTAACACTTACACTTCTACTTCTACTAACGTTTCCTACTGGAACATGCCAATGGCTGCTAATGGGGAATGAGAGACAGAAGAATTCGGCTTTTAGTTAACGCGCACGCTGCGAATTTTTTATTGTTCAACAACGCACAGGAGAAATCTCCCACCGGCACCACCTTGGAGGTCAAAGCGTAAGACTGGTTACGCACTACGACTACGACGAGGGACGAACGAGTGCCGCTTTAAGGAGCTTCGCCCCTAAAAAGAACAAAGAGATGTAAAGCACACAGGCAAGATAAAACATGCACATGTGCACACCCTCAAGGTACACACTCAAGCATGACAAAACGCAGCACTACCTATGAGGCAGAGAGTGAGTGCTGCACTCCCTCTCTGCTTCATAGGTATAGTGCTGCGCTGAAGGTGCTTGCGGCTGGCCTGGCGATGCTGTGCGTGCAGTTTTAACACACTGAAGTTGACTTTTCTTAGTATGGGCTCGCCTTGTTCTATGGCTCTGTTTCACGTTGACAGTACTTACATCTTGCACTGGCCTGCAACTTCAAAGCAACTTTAAAGGCGTATGTTCAGGTCGACCAGAAGTCAGCACCGAATGCAGTCGTTTAGTGTCAGTGTACTCCCGCGTGTGTCGATTTAGTGCGTTGTGTTTAACCTTTCCAACACCTTGAAGTGATCTTGCTATTAGGGAGGTCGTAGTAGATTTTTTGGGGTAACAGAGGTCTAATGTGCACATTAGACCGTCTAATGTGCGCATTGAACTCATTGCACATTGAACGCATCTAATGTGCACATTGAACTCAGTGTACACGGACCTGCGTATCGAATCTCCCGGCTGCTGCGTCATTGGAACTGGAGGGATTAGCAGCGGCTGCTTGCACGTTTCATGACAAAAGCCCATCTGTCTTGTCCAAGTATTCCGGCGTCGCAGACGGCTAATACTCACACTTCAACCATAGCGTTAGTAGTGCCACTGAAAGTAAGAGTAGGGATGACTATTTTCAGAACCTCTGTCCACTTTTTGCCATCATATTCTTGCTATCAGGTGCCAAGTTCTTCCATTGTTGTAAAAAAAGCAGCTGCCATGCGGTGCGATGTGCCGGCACGTTCTTTCCTATTATGAATGCCATCTGCGTGTGAAAACTGCTCACGACCTCAGCCTCCAGCACCCGTGCATCATCCAAACAGCGCGACTAAGCGACCTTGTTTGCTAAACATTGTCCAGCCAAGGTGGCTGCAATATTTCCCGCACCAACAGAGCAAAAGTATTCTGCATGTGCGTAATTGAACCAACGAATTAGCACGTTCACATAAATTGATGCACTGGAAACTTGGAACCGTAGTAATTACGCACTAAGCCGCACTTGTTTACACCAAGTGCTCGTACAGTGCTTTAGCAGCATAAGTCCTGTACGAGCGGACCTTTACGTCTTAAATAATTGCACGTTTTTCTTTTTTTTTTGTGCAATTTAAACGCAACATTATTAACGCCATTCACTGACTGACGTAGTACATTCCGGACCCAAGAAATGCTCCGCAGGGCTTCAACAAACTTTTCCGCGTATTTCCACGTAGCATGTCAGCCATCGTCTGCTGGTCCCACATAGGTGGTGACACCATCGAGACCGCGCCGGGCGGCAGAGGGAGGCGGAGAAATTAGGAGCTGGAGAGAAGTTGTTGGCGCTACTTTCCCTGGAGGGGCTTTAAGGGCAACTCCGGCGATTTTGCAGTGCCCAGTGATCTTGATGATATTTTCAATATGTATTCTCCTCAGTACTGTGATAATATAATGCCAAACCAGGTGGTTACAAGTCATTTAGCTTTCCTGGAAACAAATTTTAAAAATTTTTAACGGATTCCCCTGCAGGCCACCCTGTGTTTTTGACGTCATCGCCTTCAACACTGCCTACCCAAGCCTGCGGGACTTCAAAAGCAAAAAGGCAGTATTTCAGCGTTCAAATCGTCCTTGTCAAGTTCAGAAAAGCTGGCATAACTCAATACATCATCGGATCAGCTCACCACTGTCATTTTTGTCTATATTTCAGACGGCGGGAGGCTGTGACGTCATCGCATACGCCCGAAAAAAGTGTCTACCCAGTTCGGTTTGAATACGCCTTTCGGTCGGCTATTTAAAATTATTGGTGCATTTCAGAGCAAATTGAACCACATTGACTGTTACAGGATGTCGGGACTGGGTCCCGCGCGACGCCATGTTTTGCTCGGAATGTCCTTGCATCCCCCTTTCCCAGCTGGACAGAGGAGCAGCCATCACTGTGGAAGGCTGCCCGCTTCGCTCACATTGTTTTTAACTAGTCTCCCATTGGGCAGCTGGTAGTTCTCGAAAGTTTGCGCGTTCGGGTTTTAAGAGATGCTTGGGAGAACTCGCTGGGACTCGGAGCGGTGCGTACATGCTTTTGCGACCCTCGGATCGCGCGCGCCGTCTCGGGCCCAAGCGACCCCCAGCAGCAGCCTGCGATCGCTGCCCATCTCTGTATGTTCTTTTCCTTCTATTTTCCTTTTTGGGGGGCATGCGGTCGCGGGTGCGCTGGCCGAGGGTTCGACCAGTGCACCCGCGCTTGTTTTTTGTTTGTTTTATTTAACGTGTTTATTAAATCATACCAGTTACCAAACTGCCCGTAGGCCCCATGTATCAAATTCCGGACATGCCAAGTGCCAAAACTGCGGAGGTTAGCAGATTGTCGCGCCATCTGTCGACACAGAAACCAACTAATAAATGCTAGGTTAGTGTGTTTTGTGTTATGGAGCGCAGAAAGCTCCGGCGCGTCAATAAAGCGAACCTTATGCAAACGATGTTGCACACTCAGAACATCCGTCAATTTCACCGTGGTTCTGGTGGCACTGGCGTCTTCAGCAGAGCAAGGAAATTCACTGACCTTGTGCCGTCGCTTCTGCTTCTGCACGAACACTGAGGGTTCACGAAACGTTTTGTCCGTGCTAAGTGCTCACACGAAAGAAGCAGGGAATCGTCTGTTCGGCTGCCGAGGCTGCTGGTGAAAGAACAAAAAAGCTATTCGAACAGCGAATGATTTTCAGTGAATTATTCTTTTTCTTTTTGTCTTTGAATGTCGATGTGTCATTGGGAATCCAGCACAAAGCGCGCACCAGTGGAATTCAGCGCGCACCAGTGGAGTTCACACGACTACAGCATCGATGTGTCAACACAGAAGCAGAAGGCCTTTAATGCAGAGCGTGTCGTCTGCAAGCGAAAAAGCGTATGGTGCAAGTCGACGATCCAAGTGCAGGCGAACTGCGATGTAAGGCGTTTCTGTCTCTCGCTCCTTTCTTTTGCCCGTTTTTAGCCGCATGATAAGAGAGCCATTAGCAACTAACTGTTACGGTGCTCCAACGTTTGTGGCCGCCACTTTCTTGCAATAAACATTGCCTCCAAGATCCGGTGAGTATAGCGTTTCCAATTACGGCTCCCAGATGGGGCGACAGTCTGCTAACCTCCGCCAATTTGCCCGTCGGCTTGTCCAGATTTCGGAACGCAGTTTGGCAACTGGTATGATTGAAGACCTCTGCACTTAAGTACACACGCGAGGCCGCCATTTTGATCTTTGTGGTGAGTGTTAAGGCGAGCCGTTTGTCATTTCGAGTCGTTCTTCGGGCGGTCTGTGTGTGGCGTAGCGCAATGGTGGCAGACAGGCGGTGCCATTATAGTGCCGCTTATAAAAGGAAAGTTGTCCTAGCTGCAGAGTTGTCGTCCAACGTTCAAGCCGGGCGGGACTTTGGAGTGGACGAAAAAAAATGTGCATCGCTGGAGGGGCCAATGGGAAAAGCTCCTTGCGTGTGCCGCAACGAGGATGGCTTTTACTGGTCCACGGAAAGGCCGTCACCCTGAAATGAAGACGGCATTGGCCGACTTTGTTCGGGCGCAGCGAGCAGCTGCCCTTCCAGTAACGACAGAAGTGCTCCAGGCGAAGGCGAGGGAGCTTTCAAGGGAGCGAGGTGTGTCGGTGGCAGACTTCAAAGCCAGCCGAGGCTGGCTGCAGAAATTCATGAAGCGCTTCGGCTTCAGCCTCCATCGTAGCACCTCAATCACCCAAAAGTTAACGGCTGACTATGAAGAGAAGTTGCTGGAGTTCCAGCATTTTGTGCTTTGAAAGAGAAAAGCGAGAGCATGTCTGTTAAGCCAAATCGGCAACGCGGACCAAACGCCGGTGTATTTTGATATGCTGGTGGCGTACACCACCTCTGAAAAAGGGGCCAAGGAAGCGAAGGTGCACTCTGCGGGCTGTGAGAAGCAGCGCACGACTGTGATGCTGTGCTGCGCAGCGGACGGACACAAGCTCCCTCCTTATATCGTTTTTAAGAGGAAGACGCTGCCCGCCAAAGAGGCCTTCCCGCGAAACATCATTGTGCGGGCCAACGAGAACGGGTGGATGACCAGCACCATGGTCGAGGAGTGGCTAAATATTGTATGGCGGCAGCGCCCAGGCGCCCTTCTGTGCAAGCACTCTCTTCTTGTGCTGGACTTGTACCACGGGCACTTGACCGACGGCATCAAGGCTGCACTGGCCGAAACGAACACCGGCCTCGCAATGATACCGGGCGGAATGACGGGCCAGTTGCAGCCACTTGATGTGTGCATAAACAAGCCGTTCAAGGATCACTTGCGGGGGTTATACACGGACTGGTTAAGCAAGGAGGACCACTAGCTGACGCCGACAGGCCGCATCAAGCGGGCATCACTGTCTTAGTTGGCAGGCTGGGTGGCTGCAGCGTGGGAAGACATCCCAGGAACGTTGATTGTGCGCTCTTTTAAGAAGTGCAGCATATCCGATGCGCTTGATGGCACCGAGGATTGTGCACTGTTTGAAGACAGCAATAAAGGAGTCAGTGACAAGGGAAGCAGCGACGACGACTCGGAATGAGCACGGCATCTTTATGATGCTCCGTTATTTGCATCATAAGTTATCATAAGCATCACCGAGTTATTTGCATCATGAACCAACTGCTCCGTTTCATGTTCAATAAATGTTTTCTCCTTGTGGACGCTGTCTTCACCGTTCTGTCCGGCCAACATTCGAGGTAAGTTTTTTTTTTTTTTTCCGGGCTTCGGAATTTTGGGGGTCGGCTTAGAATCGGGGCCGGCCTAGACTCAATATGGTATTTTCGCATTCGCTGAGCATTTCTACTACCAAGAGTGTGACAAGAGCACATCAGGAATACAGAATCGCCATTACATTGACATGCTCGAACAATCGCCGGAGTTCCCTTAAGCGCGCCCTCTGAACTAATATTTCGTTAAAATGCACCAGCAAGTGATCACAGCATTGGTGGTATCTCATGCAGCGTCTTCACGGGAGATGGTCGTCACGTACGCGAACCACGTCTTGATCCCACTGCATGACTGAGCAGAAATGCGGTCGTTCGGTCAGTTCTGATCCTCACGGCCGTCACAGACTACCATGCCTTATGTTGGCTCCTCCCTACGCCACTGTGCAATGGTTACCCAGATCGTAACACACCCCCAGCCACTTTCTCTTCGTGTGCACTGCCTTTAGCAACTATAGATCCCATGACTCCGGACGACCATTTTTGTCTCACCGGCTCACCGACTGTTACTGTTAACGCATCATACACCGCCTTCAAGGAGCCTTCGCGGCCGCCTAATGCTCGCCTTCATCGACAGCTGATGCAGTTCAAGCAGATGTCCTGTACCATCATGTATATCACCTGGATGGTCAGTTTTGGTGCCCGTTCTGCCTCGCTCTCCCGGGCCCACGTCATCAGGGCCTCTCACGATATTACGGCTGGCCACCTCGGCATTCAGAAAATGTACGACAGCATCAAAGGTCGCTTCCTGTCCCCTTTGTCAGCGTCAGAAGCTGTCTACATCAGCTGCGAGCGGACAGCTTGACCCTGCACCGTACGTCCACTTGTGAATCCTTTTAGGTTTCTGGTATTGGCCTGTGTGGTCCTCTCCTGGCGACACTCACCGGTAATAGATAGATCGTCACGATCATTGACCACTTGACACGGTACACAGAAACACCTAGTGTGACCTCTGTCACAAATTCAGAAGTCGCTCAGTTTATACGTCAGTACTGCGTCACGGCCCCCCTCTTGTCATCATGAGCGATCGTGGAAAAGCTCTCCTATCGCAATGGGTAGATGAGGTGCTCAGAGCCTCCGCATCCAGTCATCATCACCAAACCAACAGCTTGACCGAGAGATTTCATCGCATGCTTTCCGACGTGGTCACTATGGGCATCCAAGTGGAGTGCTTCTCTTCATGCGTGTTTGTCTGTGTGTCATGTAAGGAAGAAAGAAAAATGGAATGCCAACAGGCCTGTACCCATACCTTGCTTCAAATGACGAAAACTGGGAGGCGATTTTTCCCTTTACGACTTTCACCTACAATTACAACGCACCACTGGATATACTCGCCTTTCTATACATCGTCTACGGCTGTTCGCCTTCATTTGACTACTCTTTCTTTGCTGCGCCCCTCATAGCATCCTCCCGAGAAGAATGTGTGTCCCGCCCCCTATACTCTAGACAACTCGCCCGTATGAACACTGACTGCGTGACCCATGTCGCCGCAACGTCTTGTTCTGCCGTGACAACGAAGTACTACTATGGGCACCCATTCGCACACCTGGTTAGTGCGACAAATTTTAATTTAATTTCATCGGCCCCTACACTGTCATGGCGCAGACATCCCCCGTTACTTATCTCGTGGCATCTGTTGTGGCTCTAAATGACCGCCGCTGTCGAGGAATCGTTCTCGTTTCCCGCAGGAAAGCCTTCCGCAAGGCGCTCCCAATCCCTCTAGGTTTCGGCCAGGATGGCTGATCTCGCACATAGGGGAATCAGTGTGAGCACTCATTAGCCTCATCGATTGTGTGTTGTGGTCTGGTTGTTAATTTGCGCCTTGGGCGTGGTCGCTTCACCGCAACTCTGCGCGTAACAAACGACGTCACAACTGCCACATCACCATGTACAGAAACTATGAGACCCTAATTATAATACTGGTTGACAAGGCATTTTTGTAACCCTGTCAAAATGGTTTCAGACCCTTAATGGAATTCCACTGGCGTTTATTTTTCTGGTTGGGCTGGCATCCCTGCATTTGGAACAGCCTGGCAGTAGCGTGAGCTTATCTTGGTGTAGAAGAACTTGAAGAAGAACAGCAGATCATCCACATGTCCTGCACAGCCCTGCAGAGCCAGCAACTTGGTCACAGCCAGATGAACAGCTTCAGCTGTGGCTAGCCAGCTGGGCGGCTTGCCACGCTGAGGGCGCCAGAATGCCGAATAGCCCCCCTCCAGCACTGCGCATGGCAGACCTGCAAAACTACATCCTCCAATAGGCGCCCAGCACTTGTTCCCTTTAGTATCATCAACCCAAATTCACATGACGCAAGTATTTTTTTCTGTAAGGTTAAGAAAAATCAAGCATGCCCAAATACATAAGCACATGTAGTTCAAGAGATGCACAAGGCCATTCTTTTTTCATTGATGGTAGATATTACTTTCATTCGACTACTTCTTCATTCTGCACTCCGAGTAACAGCAAGAACAATGCGGCCTACAAGAACAACACAAGCCCATCCGAGGGGCTACTGGGCAATGCTTCAGTTTTGAATGGCAGTTAATACACAATAACCTGATAAGGCTTTGCAAATTACCTTTAATCTTGGCATCCAAGTAGATCCTCTTTGTCTGCTTCCAGGTGCTTAGGTGGATGTAGGCAGCATGCAAAGAAAGGAAGGTGAGTCATAATAGCCGCGCCCTTCAAAGGGTCTGAAAACAGAGCTGCGGATGCTCTCATGAGCATATATGAGCCAGAGTTGCTGCACGTAACAGGCAGTTCAAATGGGAATCTCAACATATGACGTCACAAGTAGCATTGACTACGTTGCTTCAAGTAGAACCGGCATGAACAGGGGAGCATTTTTGGTTTGCAACAAATAAAGAAAACATATGCATCTTTCAGTACAACAAAAGAAGTCAGGCGACGCAGTCGGTACTTGTGGCATCATTTGCTGAAAGGAGAACACTCAATTTCTAGTTACATTTAAACCGAATTGCTAATTCTCCGGTGAATATTTGGCTCACGTGTTCACAGGGTAATGATTGGCCCCGTTTTCAGACTATGTTCAAACTAGGCCCCTCTAGGCCTAGTTTAGTATCGTTTCCATGTTCTCTTTTCACTAACTTAATGGTTTCACTAACATAAAGGACAATCAAAACACACGTCAGCTACTGCTGTCACAAACAAAGTATTTGAGCGAGCCCTTTACTTAAAAGCAGGCACATTTGCTAGCTTGTTACTTTCCAAGGGAAGGGGTCAAGCGCCCCGCCACGGTGTTCTACTGCTTAAGGCACTCGGCTGCTGATCCAAAGGTCGCGGAATCGAATCCCGGCCGCGGCGGCTGAATTTTGACGGAGGCAAAATGTTGAGGCCCGTGTGCTGTGCGATGTCAGAGCACGTTAAAGAACCCCAGGTGGTCGAAATTTCCGGAGACCTCCACTACGGTGTCATTTTAGGATGTTAGGCCCTCCCCCCCTCAAATCAATCAGATTCAATCAATCAAGGGGACAAGCAATGCCTCAGGAGGAGGGCACAATAAACTAACACCAAATTGACAACCCAATTTGATAATTGACCATTTGCGGAAAAGCTACCGCGCATGCAAGGCAGCGGTGCAGCTAGTTTTGGGTTTCGTTGGAAAACATGAGCGGTCGGCTCAGCCATACCGGCGGCTGGCCGAGTTGGCTTTCGCTTTTGCCGTGTGTACGAATATGAAAAGGCCACTGTGTAGCCTACGGCTGCACGAATTATTTTACTGCGATGGAATGCACTAAGTTCTACAGGTTCCTGCCCGCGAGACTACGCGCCAAAAGAAAGAAAGAAACAAACAAATGAAATGCTTGGATGGCGGCTGTGAGAAGGAATGCCGACAGACCGCCGTAGGTTAAAAAGGGGCCCTGCAACAATGTTTTGACTGCCTTTCTAAAGCACTGGAGTGTGTGTATTGAATATGGAGATTATACGAATCGGTGCACGAGAACTGAAGTTATCAATCCTCCAAGTTCAAAACACGAGCAGATGGCCTGAAAAGAACGTTTCCCTTTTGCACTTGGCTTTCCCACTGACTTATGTGGCAGGATCCAATAAGCGCGCATCTCTTTGAGATACTGGAAGTTTCTTCTCAAGGTGGCCTGCACAAATTACCTTGCTACCGCTGTTTTTGACAGAGTCGTCATCGTGCTTACAACAGGGACGACGAACCACATGTGTCATTCAGGAGAGGCAGTTGCTTTTTAAACTATGATACTGAAAACATTTCTTTTTTTGTGTCAGCAATGCTTCCGTTGTGTCCCTAACAAGCTCCAGCACTTTCAGGTGCACAGGCGAATCGCTACATAGCACAGCACCTTTGCTACTATCGCACCCCTTCCCCGCCGGGCACAACAACAAATATACATATATACTATAAGGAAAGAACAATCGTCTCCCCGCGCGGCTGCGTCTCCGTTCGAGGGAGGACAGTAGACATGTTTCGCGTGTTTGAGGCTGTACTGCTTCTTCTCATGGTCATTGCTGCTCCGAGGCAGTGACAAGGCGAGAGGCCTTTCCCAAAGTTTGCCGAGGACATCCCTGGACATGTGTTTTTATATTTTTTGTGCTCAACTGCAAGGTCTAGCAGGGCTAAACAAATGTAAAATACGGAACTGTGTGCCGCAATGCCATCCCACAGTCATCACTGTGATGACACCAAATGTCACTTCCTGTAACTATAAATTCGCCATAGCATGTGCGCTGCCACAGTTCAAGAAAAACTCTGCAGAAGGCGGATTCTTCGTTGAAGTAAAATTAAAACCGCTTTACTTCTAGCACTCCTACTCTCGCAGTGACATCCCCACATGCCACAGTCCTAGAATAAGCGATAAAAACGGCATGCTCAATTCGTGTCGCGGAGCCCCTCCTTTAAAGGGCAACTCCGGTGATTTTCCAGTTTCCATGGACCTTCCTGAAATTTTCAATATATGTTCTCATCACTACTGTATAACACATGCCGAGCCAGGCAGTTGCAAGTCATTTAGGTTTTCTGAAAACGAATTTTAAAACTGTTTTGTGGACCAGCCTGTATTTTTGACATCATCACCTCAAACAGTGCCTACCTGAGCAGGCGGGCTCTGTCTGTCAAGAGCAATGCACTGATACCTCAGCACTCAAATCGTCACTGTCAAGTTCTGAAAAGCTGGCATAACTCAATATATCGTCGGATGACATTGCCGCATTCATTTTTCTGGCCCGAGCTCCATATTTGTGATGACAGGAACACTTGCGACGTCACTGCATACGCTGCAAGAAGCACTTACCCGTTTCGGTTTGAACACATAGTTCATTTGGTTATTTGAAAGTATTGGTGAGTTTCTGAGCAAATTGAATCACTCGGCCTGCTACAGAACTACCAGTTCCATTGGATTGCAAAACAGCGATATCATACCACGGCGAACAAACTGCCGGAGTTGCCTTTGTGGGGGTGGCCACGGAGGTTCTCCCACGCTCGAGGAACAAAGGACACACAGTTCACCGCAGTGCAAACCAACGGTAGGGCATTTATTTGCACCTTCTACACATAGTAAGCACGCTAGCCGAACTATACAAACCAGGCATGCTAATGCACTACCCCACGCGTAATCGATGACATTCGACTCACCGCAGCAGGATACCGAGCAAGTAGTGTTCGCCCATGCCGGAACAGTAAGCCTATATTGCTCGCGACGTAAGTCGCGCGAACAGAGGTGCAATCGGCGATCGGGAGAGGCATCTGCGGGTTTGTCTGAGCGGAGCTCATCGCTGCTGCGCGCACGAGCGTCGACCAGGCGCAACAACGTCCCAAGGCCAAGAGGGCGAGGATCGTTCCCCGTCCGCGGGCCCGCGAATCCTCGCCGCCAGGTAGCGCTACCGCGGGAACACCCGTGCCATCGTCAGCGCAGCGGTGCGCATGACGATGACGTCACGTCTCGTGTACTGCGGGAAAGCCACCTTAGAGAAGCTTTGAGGAAACGCGAGCGCCAGGTGATAGAAACTCATCAGGGGATGTGTGTGATGATACGTGGATGCGCGGGTTCGGCTATGCCAGAACAACACAGTGCGCCGTGCGGTGGCGACTCGGTGATGACCTGTGCGACGTTTTGAATTTGCGCGCCGTGCGGGGGCGAAATGTGTATGTGCCGTGCGGTGGCGAAGAGGACGGCGATCTGGTGCGCGTGTGGCTCGAGAAAGCGTGGCAGTGCGAGAGCTGTGCGCGGGCATCGGAAGATTCCAGGGCTGTCTCCTTCGCTGGGCGTCCGGTCCATGGGAGAACCAGCAGGCCTACTTCCTGTTGCCTCGGCGTACTCGAAGCACTCCCGCCTGGTCCACCACGAGAGGAAGATTCCAGGGCTGTCTCCTTCGCTGGGCGTCTGGTCCATGGGAGAACCAGCAGGCCTACTTCCTGTTGCCTCGGCGTAATCGAAGCACTCCCGCCTGTTCCACCACGAGAGGAAGATCGGGCCAGGGACCGGGCACGAGGCCGGGCCAAGCCTTGCCGCTTTGTACTCACGGTCGCACTGAGGGTTCGTCTACGACCACGCGGGGCCGAGTACGTCTTCGCGGAGCAGTTCCAGTGGGCCGGAACTCCGGGATCAACGGCCGCGCCTCTATACGTGACCACGACGCTCACCGAGCTACGTCATCGGACACTCGACGACTTCGACTCGGGGACATCGTTGGCTACTTCGTCGTCACCTCTGAACCGTATGAGCATCTTTTGACTCTCGCGCGTAGCGGACAGGATAGGGATTTTTAATTGTGTTCGTCAACTCTTTTACGTCGTTTGCTTGTGTAATACGTTCTACGTGTGCTTGTTCACCTGCGTGCTGCGTCGTTCTTTCTGGGGCGAATTCTGAACCCAAACATAACATCACAATGTGAACATTCCCACACCGTTTAAAGGGGTCGTGAAAAGAATATGGAGAATATGGTGTTGCCGGATTTCTTCTCTCAAGGTCTCTCGCGCGCCTAACGTTCCGCTGGCCAATGCTGGGTGCACGTTCTTGGGCAACAGCAGAATGACAGTGCCCTCCGAAATCGGTGATACGCCGTCAGGACGCCAACGCGAGCTGGTGCCCTCCAAGTCAGCTCCTGCTAACGGTACGCGCTACTTCTGCCCTATCTCTCCTGCGGCCGCTAGTCTGCTCCTAAAGCAACTTAAGTGAAACCGCTCATTCCGGTTGAAATCCGACCTTTTCTGTGCTACAAATGAACATCAGACCGGGACGCTCAGCCACCGAACTCGTTCGACTCTGGCCCTCCGCCAACACAATCGGCAATGCCAGCCGTTGCCATGGACACGACGTTCGGAGGTGACAGCATAACCGCTGAAGAGCTGCAGTCAGCTAAATACACACCGGCTCTGTATAAAGCCTACACCTCTCGACCAGCCAAATTGCAGCAACCGCCGCGCATTAGTCCGACAACCTCTGACACAGCTATAACCCGAAGGTGCGCAATGCCTCACACGCAACCGGCAACGACTCGCCTACCATCTCCTGCTGCTAGGGAGGCCCGTCCGGCAGTGCAACGCAGCAGGCAGCTGCCACCCCTCAGCGCTATAAGAGTGATGGTTCGCCCGCGCGGTGAACTACGCCTCCGAGACATCTCCGCATCTCGACTCTGGAAGTCGACACAACTGAAAATTACTCCATCGGATGACTTGTGCCTGCGTATCCACCCAACAAACGATGCCTTCATCGTGGCGACAGCACACCTCCCAACAGCCAAGACTCTAGAGACGCTGACTTCTATTACCACTGGAGACCGAAGCTACTTGTGTACAGCTTATGTAGCATCCCCACCGGGGGGCTACGAGAGGGATCACCTCGAACGCATATGACAACGAGACGCCATCGCAGCTCTACCAAGACCTAGTAAAAAGAAACCCTGAGCGCACCATTCTAGCAACAAAGAGGCATGGGAAAGGTGCACTCCATCCTAATCACCTTTGACCAACGCGCAGCACCACAAGCCATCAAATACATAGGGGCCATCCACCGCTGCACTCCATACTGTGGCAGTCCGGATGCTTGTACCAATTGCACATAGTCAGGACACCGCTACGATGCATTTCCAAATCCGCTGTGCCAAACAGCACTCACAACAAGACGCACCTTGTACGCCAAAGTGCATTCTTTGCAAGGGCCCTCAGCGTATAGGTACTGGATCATGCAGAGACGCAACCTTTACTACCATCACAAATGGCCAAGCTAAACACACACGCATCAGCCAGATTTTATGGTAACTGAGGACAATTTTCCCCAATTGTTGGCCGGATGCACCCTGACCATACAACTCAAGCAAGTCTGGCCTACGCCATTCAAACAAGCCTCAGACCCGACCTCCCCCACGCCTCTTTTGTTCACAAGCCCACGACATGCACGACTGCATGCGACTCCGAATTTACAACACGCCGTGATGAAAGCACAGGAGGAAGCAGCAGCTGCCAAAGCTACAGCAGTCCGAGCTGAAGCCGCCGCCCTTCGTCTACACAACGCCACATTGGAAGCCCAGATAAGTGCATTCACCTCTGGATCATTCACTCTGCCTACCTCAGCTCCTATCACATGCCAGTCTCCCCCCATCCAACTACTGCTCATAACTTGCCCCACTCTAGCCTTAGTTCATCTCCAGATATGACCGCAATGGATGATGACACACTGCAATGGAGGCTCTACACTACCAACTCTCGGCACAACCCTTTCCCCTCGCAAACCCGTTTCGTTGAACGATATAGTAGCCTGCTTGAGTCCTTTGCCGCGAGCTTTGTGACAAAATTGCAGGAGGCTATCACTCATTATAGACCAATAGAGTGCACTGACCTCAACGATGAAATAATGCACATCGCGCAACAAAGCGCCGCTCTTAGTCACCAATTAGACGCACTGAACCAATGATTCTCTGACCACTGTAGCACTTTCGTGTCCCTAAGCAGCCCGCCTCCCAAAGGGGATTGCACGCCAACTAGACACAAGCCCAAATCACCGGAAGTGCAGGAGAACTCTATCCCTACCGTATACCAAACGGCTCTGAAGCTTCTAGCTATGCCTCCGTTGTTCCACTTCCCATCTAGACCGCACTAATGAAGAGCACACTGCTTGCCTAGCCCGCCAACACTGGGAGTAGCTCTGCTCTGGGCTTTCGGGAAATCTTGGCATCTACTCCGCCACCTCGCTTATCCTTCCTCGGCCAAGTCAGTCACTCGCCAAGAGCTTCAGCATGTTGGGGGTACCCAGGTGACACCCTCTCTGACGCGCTCGCTCAGCAGTGCCTTCAGCTCTTGCCTCCAGGCACTACCACTCGGGCAATATTCTGGTACACCCAAACACAACAGAGGCAGAGGTGTGTATGAGGCGCTCCACAAGCTTTGCACCACCTCGGCCCAGATCGAATTCCCATACAGTCCTACGCAGCCCTCACGACATTGCTCAACAACTGCTGGCACACGGGCAGCACGTTCACCCGGAGCAGGAACATGCCCGGATTTCCTTCATATCTAAGCCAGGCAAAAAAAAACAAACAAAAAGCTTTTACGTCGTGCCTAGGGAAACTCATGGAGCACGTGGTCCTCACTCGTTTACGAGCCCACGCAGACACAAACCTACCTTTCCTCCACACCATGTTTGACTTTCGTCCCCATCTCTCTAGGCAGGACATACTTCTTCGGCTGCACCAGGATCTTCTGGCAACCCACACCTTCTCAGAGACTAAAGCCCTTCTCAGCCTTGATCTACATATAGCCTTTGACCACCTCTCACAGCCCACCATACTACGCGAACTCATACGATCCATCCCAGCATTCACTCCTTCCTCTCCGATCGAACAGCTGAGCTTTTTGTGGGCGACCTCATGTCACTGACATACCATCTCAGCCTTCGGGGCACTTCTCAGGGGGCCATCCTATCGCCATTACTTTTCAACCTTGCCTTTCGCTCTCTCCCGCTGAAGCTTGACCTGATACCTGATCTCAAGCATATGACCTACACGGATGATATCACTCTCTAGGTTAGTTCGGGCTCAGATGGTCACATTGAACAGAAGATATCCAACTGGCCACCAACACCGTCATTCAACATGTGCATGAAGTCGGCACTCCTCCTTATAAGGCCACCAGACAACCGCAAGCATAAATCCCCGCTGCCGACCATCACGGTAGCTAAGTCATGTCTTATGTGCCCGTACTGTGACTTTCTTCAATCCAACCGTCATAATAGCATAGCCTTTGACCACCAGAATGCCCACATGCCCTCCCGCGTCCGTGCCCAGCGGCACGACATGAGGAAACCTGTCCTACAACTAATTGGCGCTTTTGGTCTCACTTATGGCCTCCTTTATGTCCGCCTACTATAAAAAGAATGAGACAAGGTCGACATGCTCATTCGCTGAGCATATAAGATCGCCCTAGGCCTTCCACCTCATGTCTCCTGCGTTCAGGAGACCACAACTCTATTGATGAACTCGTAGAGGCTCACCGCACTGCCCAACCGTCTCCACCGCTCACCCACGAGCAAGTGGATACTCAATTCACTAAACTACAACATATCTCCGCAGCTTCCAGACACCGTCTCCCCTCCACGTGCTATCCGCTCTTCCTTCTCTAATAAACCGCTCCCCCCAAAACATGTTGGCTGGCTATCACGATGGCCGCCGCCGGGCTCGTGCCGTCATGCTCACTGATCGGTACTCCGCCCGCCCAAACGTGGCTTACATGAATGCAGCACAATAACCCTATACTCAAGATGCCTTTGCGCTCTGCTAATATATTCCCTCAACACCCACTCACTTCGTCACCCCCTGTTCTACCTGCACCACTCCCCCAGTCGTAGCCCCGCCACGGTGGTCTAGTGGCTACGGTACTCGGCTGCTGATCCGAGGATTGCGGAATCGAATCCCGGCTGCGGTGGCTGCATTTCGATGGAGGCAAAATGTTGAGGCCCGTGTGCTGTTCGATATCAGTGCCCGTTAAAGAACCTCAGGTGGTCGAAATTTCCAGAGCCCTCCACTACGGCGTCTCTCATAATCAGAGCTGGTTTTGGGACGTTAAACCCCACAAATCAATCAATCACCCGGTCGTAGCCGTTGATGCAGCTATTGGCCTCGACATGGGCATGTAGATGGCAGCACTGTCACCGCATGAGTGTGGATTACAGTGGCTAGCCCCTACGGCCTCTATAAAAAATAGAGGAGGTCGTGCTAGCCACTGTAGTGTGGATGGGCGTTCGCCAGTGCACATTGAAATGTACACAGCGGCGCTCTGTTGCGAGTGATTTGGGGCAGCTTTAGCTAAATAAAAGCATTAATGGCAGCCGTTTGGCTGCAATTAATACCCATAATCATGCATTAAATGAAACATTAAAACACATTACATCATAACCACATGTTAATGAAACACTAACATGTGAATGCAGCGCTATAAAGCACTGCATTCACACGTTAATGTTTCCCGCTTAATTTATTCAGAAGGACGCTAAATGCACTTTGCCGTATACTTGAAACGCACAGTGGCTGCCAAACTGAAATAACTATGCCGAATCGGAGGTTCGAAGACGACATAGCACGCTCACGACACAGGCACTCAGCGATTCTGAAGGGGTCCTGAACCACCCCTTGCGCTTGGCTTTGAAAACGGCTGGTGTGTATTGAAGGCTGCTCAGAAATACACATTCGAAAGAATTTTCCAAAAAGGTGCGATAGGAGGGAAGATATTGCGACCGGAAAATCTCCCTTTCACACTGGATCTCAACTCGGCGGAGCCGAATGATTATGGCTGTGGTGGGCGGCGCCAGAGGAGGTGTCCTGCCCACTGCGTTACATCACCCGGATTCAATGTTGTGTTGTTCTCCTTCTGCCCTACTTGGTGGGGCTGCCCAGTGGTGTTGGCAACTCACATTTCTGGTTGCCTGCTAGGTGTGCGCCCCGACGGCGCGCAATCTTTCTGCATCCTACTGCATTGTTTCTGAAACCCGACCCGCTGTTTATTCCCCTTCGTCACATGGGCGCGAGCACGGAAACGCGTGCTTGCATCCTCAGTGCACTACTTACTTTTAATCTTGCTCGTACGTCAGCAACGGACAAAACAGTGAACGATGAATCCTGCGCTGCAAGCTCGGATGAAACGTGTGACTTAAGCGATTGGCTTCGACCCTTACGGTTACACATCAAGAAAACGCGAAACTCCGGCACCAGACGAGCCAGAACCCCCAGGACCTTCGACGATGACATGAATTAGTACACGAAAGCTTACAGCACTGCACATTTCCTTTACTGCGTATCAATGTTTGTTCACAGCTCCCATGTATGACTAATTTTTTCGCCCGAATGGCAGCATTTGTAATAATTGCCACTAATGTTCAGTTACAATCATGTCCGCTTCTCTATACCACACTCGGAAAGCCAGCATCTATCACGATAGAGCCCGATCTTGATTGAAATCTGCGTTGTCCAACGATCCCGAATGGTTTGGGTGATTTCCTCCACACCATGACCGGCCCAAATTTAAGGAGTGTTTCAATTTGTCTGTTGTGCTGTTAGAATTGCAAATACAAACCTTTCATTTTTCGAAACTGCATTCTTCCGTGTGCAATAGTGATTCAAGCTTTTCTCTAATCAACTGTAAACGTACGCCTGCAACTATGATAACAAGCCTTCGATCGCGACCAACAGGCATGACTTCTATGCGGGTCAAGCCAAATCACAACAAAGGTTATCGTGTCACAGCACTCGATCTAGAGCGGGTTCGATCGCAACCTACTTTCGTCCATTTCTGTGAAAGTTCATCGTGTGCTAGACACAAGAGAACCCGTGTAAGATCGCTATACTTTCTTAATTGCAGTGTCCATCTGTTAGTGTCCTTTAGTGTCCATCTGTTATCTTTCCTCCTCATGAGTCATGACATCCTGGCCAGGTCCACTTTCTTTTAACTGATATAATATCAGCTACTTGTGACTGTTCCCTGGTCCAGTCCGCTCATTCTTTATCTCTTAGCATTACAACTATCATTTTTCTTTCTCTTACGCGCAGCATGCTCCTTAATTCCATCTCTAGTTTTCTCGTTATCCTCCATGTTTCTGCACCATACGTTAGTACTGGGAGAATGCAGTGATTAAATACTTTTCGCTTTGGTGATAGTGGCAAGCTTCCAGTTAAAATTTAGGAGTGTCTACCGAATGTGCACCATCCCATTCTTATTCTACGGAGAATTTCCTTTTCATGGGTAGGCCTCCCTCTTAGTAACAGTCCCAGGTATATATGTATTTGTTAAACATTCTAAGAGTTCATTGCTAATTTTAAATTGCTCTTCTTTAGGTAGACTGTTGAGCATAATTTTGGTCTTCTGCCTTTTCATATTTAGGCCTATTTTAACACTTTCCCTGTTTAGGTCATCAATCATGTTTTGTAGTTTATCACCATCATTGCTAAAGAGCACAATGTCGTTTCAAACCTTGAACTGCTGAGATATTCTCCGTCTATTACAATTCACTCTTCTTCCCAGTCTAGATGTTTAAACAGTTCCTCTAAACATGCAGTGAATAACATCAGGGAGATCGTGTCTCCTTGTCTGACACCTCTCCCAATCGGGATTTCTCTGCTTCTCTCATGTAGGAGTAGTGTGGCTGTTCAATCTTTTTAGATGTTATTTATGGTTTGCATGTATATGTCAGGTGCCCCTTATTGACGTAAAGATTCTAGAACTGCTTGTATTTCTATGGGGTCAAATGCTTCCTCGTAGTCTATAAATGCCATATAAAGAGGATTGTTATGTTCAGAGAACTCCTCAATTATTAGGTTGATGGACCACAGATATGTTGTGGTCGATTGTTGAGTAACCTTTCCTAAAACCAGGTTCTTCTCATGGTTGGTTAGAGTCGAGTGTTTCTCTTATCCTAGCAGAAATTACTTTCGTAAATAGTAGGCTAATTGGTCAGTGATTCTTTAACTCCTTTATATCACCTTTCTTGTGGATTAAGATTACATTAGTGTTTTTCTCACTCACTCACTCGATCACAAATATGTTTGGGTATCTGTTACAGGGCCGCCGTTCAAGCTCCCCGGCGCGAAGTCGGCGAAGGGAACGGCGGCAGTTTCGGTCGTTCTGTACGCAAGCAGACACAGCGAAAGGATCAGAGTCGTGGTTGCAAAACAAAACAACAAAACTTAATCTATAGTGATAGGGCGGCACGTAGAATACAAGGCGAAATAACACTTCACTCAACTAACAATGAACAGTGATTAAGGAGCTTGACAAAAATACTAACGCGCGAGAATAAGAAACTAGGAAAAATAACTAACAACAGTAAGCAGGGCAATGAGAACAGAAATCTAATTTACAAAAGTTAACGAAAGTTCAAGACGAAAGTTCATGGAAAGAAACAAGCGATGGCATACGTGATGTGATGACCGGCAGCGTCGAAGGGTCCACGACGGTCTGGTGCGGCAGTCTGGTACGGCACAGCGTTGAGGTCGATGGAGTTGCGGCGCTGATGTTCCCGGGCAGCTAGTGCTTGATGGCAAACCCGAGCAGTTTTAACTAACTCGAGCCGAAGTCCCGATGCCTACGTTGCAGACGGTAAGCGCACATCTCAACTAGGCGAAGCGGCTAAGGTTAGGTGGCCAGCCGGTACAGAGCTACGCTAACAACTTCTAGAGTGATACGATGATCGGCTTCTACGCCATGTAAGCCAAGCGACTAGAACCCCGTGCTCCTCAATGCTCCTCGCTTAAATACCCGCATGTTTTTCCTGATTCGCTGTCTTCAGAATCGGCGCGTGTTTGTGAGACAATTGCTCCGTAACTTCATTTCTGGCTCCGCCCAAAATATCCCTGTCGCAATTAATGCCCTGGAGAGAGCGATGACCAAACCCTTTCTCGTGGTCGCCGACGGGCCTCCTCATTCTGCTCCCCCGAGTGACAGGTCATCAGCGTGGCGGGGGGTCAACAACGGTATGCGTACTCGTCCCCTTTGGACACGGTGGTCGCCGAGCAAACAATAGTGCACGCGCGCATATGGCCAGTGCACGTCAAACGGCTGCCCACTGTCTTGCCCCGTATTGTTGGTCCGAAGCACCGTTGTTCGGCCATCAAGAACCACACCGGGGGGTCGCAGGAGAATGCTTCAAGTTCAAGCTTCCCCGCTCAGGGAGGCCATCATCTCCATGTCTTCTCCGAAAAATGCCGAGAACTTTCGACGTACTTGGAGAGCGGCAGAAGCGCTTCTAAACTTGCACGTGCGGCCATGCCATCCACCTTCACTTATATTTCACCACGAGGCAATGTCAATCCGTGACAGTATCGCAACCTTTCGCCGTGCTGCACATATGACAGGTGATGTCAAGAGTTTTGGGGATGTGTCAGCTGATGTGGCTGTTCGCCAGAGGCTCATACTGCACGGCGTTGAGCGCATCAGTTAGCTCACCTAAGGTATTGTGTAACCCCAGCTCGAGAAATTAGTGTGTACAAGTGTTTATAAGTATCCCGACGGTGCGTTTGTATGCCCTGCAGATGAGGCAGTCTAGTTTCGTTCGTTGATTCGGTCGCTTGCCACTTGAGGTAGGAGTTGATGTACATGATGCGGCTGATTAAGAACGCCTCTACCAAAAGGATCATATTGTTTTCCTTCATTCCACTGTGTCTGCTAGGAATTCATTTCAGCAACCGGATGGCTTCATCAACCGTGTGCACTAGCATGCATATGGTTTGGCCCAGGGCTGAGCAGTATCGCATTAAAAGAGTATCGCGATAGTATTTCAGAAATACTTTTGAGTACCTGTATTGCTGTATTGAGGTACATTTCAAATATGTATTTGTATCTTGGTAGTGAAATACTTTTACGATGTACATATTGCCCGTATTGTGATACTACGCAGGAGACGGGTATCTCGTTACTTTTTTTTTTTTTCGGAAATGAGCTGAGACGTGTTTCCAATAACGTGTTTCCACGCGGAAATCTGGTGCCACTCTGCTGCTGTTCTGCTCTTTCACCCCCCGCTTCCGGGCGGCAAGTGTCCCGCCACATGCGGGACGGGTACACAGATGGCGAGTGGAACGGCCCTTACTGCGAACTCCGCAAAAAAAGTTTTTCCAGTCACTCGAGCCACAATGAAATTAATCGTTTGTTAGAGATTCCAGTGCTTGGCTTGAGCTGTGCTATTTCTAGCATAGCTAATACTGTTGCCGCCAAGTATGTCAATTTCAGTGTAGAATGTGTGTAACTGTTTCTGTGATACAGCATAATTTTTTATTGCAGCTGATATCTGTATACATGTATATATCATTATTAGCAATTACGTACAGCGTAAGCCTCCTTTTGGCATTCAGAATACTGTGATAAAATGAAGAATAAATTGCAAATTTCAATGTCCTGCAACAATTTAAAAATTATGCTGCACTTAACAAATGTATTTACGGAGTATGAACATCCCCGACATAGAAAAAAAGTATTTCAGTATCAGTATTGCTGTATGTGTATTCCGGAATACTCTTTTAGTCTTTTTGCAAAAGTATCTCTGAAATATCCCACTATGTCAATTAAACATGTATCTCAGTATCTGTATTTTAGGCTACCAAACCGTGTATTTTGATATCTGTATTCCAGAATACTTTTTCGGCTATCTCTGCCCAGCCCTGGTTTGGCCATTGATGGCCATTCGCTGACAGGTGCAAGCCCAGTACCCTGTCATGAATGTGTGGGATTACGGTGCCGTCTGATGTGACAACTTTAACGTCTCTATTCGTGCGCTCGGTTGCAGCCATTCCAAAACTGAGGTTTTTTTTCTGGTTATACTTACAAGTTTACATGTACCAATGACAGCCATACAGCGTCCAGACACAGTGCTGCACACAGCCTGTTAAGTGAACTTTACGTCATTCGGGCAGCTTAGCGTGTTCACACCGCATCATAAAAGAATAATAATAACATTAAAAAAGAACAGGTGGGTATGGGATACAGGAATTCGAAGAGAAATCAAGTTTAACCAATTTCCCTCTAACATATTCGGGTTGTAAGACCCTAACACGAACTGCCCTATCTATGCATGCGGTCTCTTATGTTGTTTCTTTCCCTATGTTCCACAAGCAGTCACAATTACTTCTCTTGCAAATTTACTTTATATCATCTTGCAGTGCTAAGTCAATCAGCTTAATAACCAACTTAATCACAGCCGGATATCTGCAAATGGTGCAAATGGTCAGTTCTTTATTTAGGTACCGAACACCTCTTGCCACATGCATGTCATTTCAAAGTGATGGGTTTGATTTTTTCTGCTACACAATATTAGGACCACTTGTGTCATGCTGTCCTGTTTTTACCACAACATCTAATTTAACACATGCACATTTGTGTTATGTTTTAACACGTAGGACTATATTTACATATTACAAAAAACTTGAACAAATGATGTGAGCAAAATATTTCTACTCAAGAATTGGGGTCTTTACAAGTCTAAATTTCGCTACACCCATGGGTTCAAACTATTAGTATTTGAAAATACCACGGTGCACACAAACATAAGTTCCTTCTTTTTTTTTTTAATATCCACGCAGAACTATTGGCAGTTCACACCTATACAGCAATGCTAGTGGCCTAGTGAGTTTTGGAGCAGCGCACGTAGCAGCTGCTGCATCATTCACTCACAGGCACAGACATAGCCTGTCAGAAGTTGCTCAAGTTCTGTTTTGGCCATAGGTGTCAGTGACGTAGACTGGGGCGCGTGTGGCTGCAACTTCCACTGGGATCGCAGTGCAGCAGAGTCATTGTACCTTTGTGCAAATCATATTTGTGCTCTGGTTCTCGACGTGACCTTAACGCTGAGCAGCTGTGATTCCATGACGCTTTTGCTGTTGCGTGTAGTGTTCTTGAGGTTCCGAGAATGTCAGTGCATATTGTCTTGCAGGAACATCAAACTGTGGACAAACCGTTCAAGGATCTGTCAAATGTGGGAGTAGTCCAACCGGGCCTTCTTCAGTACAGGATGTCTTGGAGTTTGCCAATTCAAAATTTGTAACAACAATTCCCTGTGTTTATGTGACAAAACAAATATGATTGTGAGCCACGGCGTAGTGGAGGACTCTGAATTATTTTGGCCACCTGGTGTTTTATCTGGGTGTTCTCGCATTTTGTCTCCATTGTTTAAATTTTCTCAAACGACTGCTTTGTGTCCCCCCACAGATTTTTCATTTTTATCTCTTAGCGTGGAAAGAAAAATGATAGTCATTTTTCTTTCCATTGCATGTTGCGTGCTCCTTAGTTTCATTTCTAGTTTTTTCGTTATCCTCCACATTTCTGCGCCGTACGTTAGTGTGGTGTTGCCGCCCGAGGCGCCGTTAGGCCAGTCACAAAGGTGCGTCAGCGCCGGAGCGCCGGAAAAGACGTATGACCACGCAAGGAGCCAAGTGAGAACTGTTTATTCAAGGGCGAGGGGTGAGGTATGCCAGATGCGGTGACCAGTGGCCCTCCAACGGCATACATTCGAAAACGAAAACGAAACTCAGTAAACATTGGTAAACAGCAACACCACAGTTAGCACTGGGAGAATGCAGTGATTGAATACTTTTCGCTTTAGTGAGAGCGGTAAGTTTCCAGTCATGATTTCGTAGTGCCTTCCGAATGCGCTCCAGCCCATCCTTATTCTATGGAGAATTTCTTTTTCATGGGTAGGTGCTACTGTTAGCAACTGTCCCAGGTATACGTAATCATTTACCCATTCTAAGGGTTCACTGTTAATTTTAAATTCCTGTTCCTTAGCTAGGCTATTGAGCATAACTGGTCTTTTGCCTATTCATTTTTAGTCCAATTTTAATACTTTCCCTGTTTAGGTCATCAATCATGTTTTGTAGTTCATCTCCATCATTGCTAAAGAGCACAATGTCATCTGCAAATCTTAAATTGCTTAGATATTCTCTGTCTATTCGAATTCCCTTTTCTTCCCAGTCTAGACGTTTAAAGATTTCCTCTAAACATTCAGTGAATAGCATCGGGGATATTGTATCTCCCTGTCTCACACCTCTTCCGATTGGGATTTCTCTGTTTCTCTCATGTAGGAGTAGTGTGGCTGTGCAATCTTTGTATATGTTGTTTATGGTTTTCACATATACGTCAGGTACCCTTTCTCAACATAGAGCTTCTAGAACTGCTTGTATTTCTATGGAGTCAAATGCTTTCTCGTAGTCGATAAACGGCATATAAAGAGGTTTGTTATATTCCACGTACTTCTCAATTACTAGGTTGATAGCGTGGCTGTGGTCCATTATCCAGTAACCTTTCCTAAAACCAGCTTGTTTTCTCGGTTGGTTAAAGTCAAATGTTTCTCTTATCCTCGTAGAAATTACTTTTGTAAATAGCTTGTATATTACTGGGAGTAGACTAACTGGTCTGTAATTCTTTATCTCCTTTATGTCACCTTTCTTGTGGATAAGGATTATATTAGCATTTTTCCAATTGCGCGGTACACTACATGTCTTGATACATTTCGTGAAGAGCGATGCAAGTTTTTCAAGTACAATATCTCCTCCGTCTTTGATCAAGTCGGCTGTTATACCGTCTTCACCAGCTGCTTTACCGCAGGACATGCCTTTGACAGCTTTCTTGACTTCGTCAGCGGTTACACATGGAATTTCAGTGTCCTCCTCTGATTCTATTTCTATTAAGGTTGTATGGCTGTCTGAGAGCTGTACAGTTCAGAGTAGAAATCTTCTGCTACCTTTACTATTTCGTTGAAATTGTTGATAATGTTACCTTGTTTATCTTTGAGCGCATGCATTTTGTTTTGTCCTAAGTGGAGTTTCTTTTTGACCGATTTCATGCTGGTGCCTTTTTCTACTGCTTTGATCAGAGAACAGACAGGAGTAGCCGATATTATCTTATCAATTAAAAGAAAGAAGTGGACCTGGGCAGGACATGTCATGAGGAGGAAGGATAATAGGTGGACAGTAAGAGCGACGGAATGCATACTAAGAGAGGGAAAACGCAACAGAGGTAGGCAAAAGGTTAGATGGAGCGATGAAATTAAAAATTTTGCGGGCATAAAGTGGAACCAACTCGCTCAGGATAGGGTGGATTGGAAATCGTTGGGAGAGGCCTTCGTCCTGCAGTGGACCTAAACAGGCTGATGATGATCTTGCAACACTAGACTTGTTGCAAGAACTTCGGTGCCTACATTAGATGCACATGATGCTCTACAGTGCTATAAGCAAAGCGCTGGTTATACAGCGAATCGTTCTTCCACTACAGCAGCAGCAATTAAAAATGGCCAGTGTCGCAGCTGCCGAGCACAGGGTAATCGTGGCAGCATTCCAAGTCACCCTCAGCTGCAGCTGTTTACAACATTACTGGCGGTGCCTCTCCTGACAGGCACAGAATTATCAAGGTGGCTATGGTCACGAAAAAAGCGGCGTCTGCCCATCGAAGGACCCCTTTGATACAATCTGTCAATGTGATGTCGCGGAAGACCGCCTCCACACTGCGCAAGCCACACTCTAATTTCTCTCTTCAGTACAGTGTGGAGGTGGTCTGCCATGATGTCATGTTGACGGAGCGGCACCACTGGCTGGAGGGGGGTCCTTTGACGGGCAGACACCACATTTTTCTTGAGTATAACAGGTCAACGTAGCGATGGTTGATTAAATTTTTTAATCAATTAATCCGTAATCATTCGTCAATTTAGCCTTTCATCGATTAATTGATTCCACTGTAATGTTTTAATTGATTAATCAATTAATCAACATTTCTTATAAGTGCTTTAAATATTTATTTATTTATTTATTTATTTATTTACAACATACTGCAGGCCCACATGGGCCCAGGCAGGAGGGGTGAAATTACAAAACAAGATACAGAATTTCAAAAGGGCAAAACAGAATTTCAAAAGGGTAAATACAGAATATCAAAAGGGCGAAAGGGCGAAGAATAAACAAACACTTACAACACAATTCAATGTTCACACGTCAGTGATTGCATCGATCGACTCAAATGATTTAATCAATGATGATGGCAGTGCGTTCCATTCATTAATAGTGCGAGGGAAAAAAAGAAAATTTGAAGGTGTTAGTTCTTGTTTGATATGGAGTTAAGGTTTCAGAGTGATGATGTCTGGTTTGTCTTGTTGTTGACGAGCGTAGATATGGACTAGGATGAAAAGACAACTTGTGATTTTTCAGCAGAAAAAGAAATTTAAGCCTGAGTATTTTTCGTCGCAATTTCAAAGTCTGTATTCCATTAATGTGCATGAGAGCTGTTGGTGAGTCGGTTCTACGGAATTTGGAAAAAATAAATCTGACAGCTTTGCGCTGAACCATCTCAAGTGCTGCAATGTTGTGGTTGGTGTGCGGATCCCAGACGGTGCAAGCGTATTCCAACTTTGGCCTAATTAGTGCTTTATATGCATGAAGTTTGGTTTCTGGGGGCGCCTGTTTTAGTTTGTGTCGCAGAACACAAAGCTTGCGAAAAGAAGAAGCACAAATGTTAGCGATATGAGAATTCCAGCTGAGGTTGTTAGCTATGGTCACTCCCAAATATTTATATTCATTTACCTCAACTAGGGGATTAGCTGGAAGACTGTAAGAAAACAACTGTTTATTTATTTTTTTCGTAATATGCATGTACACTGTTTTTGTTTCATTTAACTTCATGTCCCATTTTTGACACCAAGAATGAACGTTATGAAGGTTAGTGTTCAGAAGTTCTTGATCCTCCCGGCAAACAATCTCATGGTACAATATGCAATCATCTGCAAATAAGCGAATTTGAACTGGCTCTGTTACAACATTAACGATGTCATTAATAAAGATTAAGAACAGGAGTGGTCCCAGTACGCTACCTTGTGGTACCCCTGAGGTAACTGGCAGACGACGCGAATAGTGGCCATTAATAGAAACCGATTGGGTGCGTTTGTCTAGGTAGGCAGAGATCCAATTAATTATGAAAGAGGGGAGGCCAATGTATTTTAGTTTGCAAAGTAACTTTTCATGTGAAACGAGGTCAAACGCTTTCTGAAAATCTAAAAAAATTACGTCAGTTTGTCCAGGTTTGTCGAGAACGCTTGCAAAATTGTGAATTACAGTTGTCAGTTGCGTGACCGTAGAAAAACCCTTTCTGAATCCATGCTGAAATGAAGAAAGAATGTTGTTGTCTGTCAAAAATTTAATTATGTAATTTGCGACGATATGTTCAAGAATCTTACAGCAGGAAGTAGTGAGCGAGATTGGACGATAGTTTGTTATCAGCGCAGTGTCCCCTTTCTTGTGTACGGGCACCACACGTGCCGTTCGCCAGTCATCCGGTAACTCTGAAGACGATAACGATGCACGAAAAATGTATGCGAGGAATGGGGCGAGTGCTTCAGAATATCGACGAAGGAAGGCATTTGGAAGGCCACCAGGCGATGCTTTTGTCTTTAGGTTAAGAAGCGTGGCGACAATGCCTGGTTGCGATACAATATCCTCGTAGTCTGGGCAAGATACGGGGTTAAGACTGAATGTTTTTGAAGGAACAGAAAACACACTATGAAAATAGATATTAAAATGTTCCGCAATAGCATCCTCGTCATCAATTCGAGCACCATCGATTCGAATCTCGCTAAAAGACTTTTTTTTCCGATTCAAGAAGTCCCAGAACTTCTGAGGGGATTCCTTTAGGAAATTTGGTAAGCTATGCTGAAAATAATGCAATTTAGAACGTTTTAATGTTTCACTAAGGGCAATTCTAGCAACATCAACTACGTTTGCAGATGCTCTTCTTTTTTTAAGGCGCTTAACCTTTCTCTTTAAATGCAAGACCTCTCTCGTTATCCAGGGATTCGATTTTTTAGTTTTCTTAGCTTTATTAGGTACGAAATTATCGAGACAAAAAGTGCAGATCTGTTTGAATTGAACCCAGAGATTATTAACATCCGAACCATGGAATTTGCTAAACATTAGTGCAAGATGATCCAAAACGCTCTCATCTCTGGCACGAGAAAAGTCTTTTACAAAAGAAATTTCTGGAGGTTCATTACAGGGTTTTTCAATGCTAAATGATAACAACACCATAGAATGATCGGAAATACCGGGATTCACAGATACTGTAAATTCTTCAATAGACCTAGCAACAAAAACAAGATCTAGGATTGAAGAGGATCCATCACAAACTCGCGTAGGCTCTGTTACTACTTGTTGCACATCCAAGTTTAGTACAATATCGAGCAAAGACCCGACCTCCGCACATCGACCGGTATTTGAAAAGGGGCAGTGCCAGTCAACAAAGGGTAAGTTAAAGTCACCCGCAATTATTACTTCATTACATGAGAATGACCGTAAGTGGTCGCATAAATCATGCAAAAAACAAGCTGGTGCATCGGGAGGTCGATAAACTGCACACAGCAAGAAAGTGCGCCCAGGGCAGTACACCTTCAAAGTAACACCTTCATGGTTATCTATCTGATGTACCAGTGATGCTCGGATTCCATATTTTATTAAAACAGCCACACCGGCCCCTCTAGTAGGGCGGTCACGGCGATATACTTGATATGAGGGCGGAAAAACATCAGTATCATCGATGTCATCCCGAAGCCAGGTCTCCGTGATAACGACAATATCGGGATCATAACATAACAGGATAGCTTCTAGTTCCGTTGATTTGTTGACGATGCTACGCGCATTTATGTTAATAAGCCTGAGCTCATTTGCAAAAGTCTGCAGCGGTCAATCCTTTTTAGAATTACGATGAAAGGTAGGAACCTTTACTCTGTTTTGAACATTTTCATTCCAGATGAAAAATTGCCCGTCGACACGCAGTTTGTCATTAATAAGTGAAACATTTTTACCCTGTTGTCTTTCATCCTGAGCACTTGCCCATAATAACTTTCTTTTCTGTAGTGTTTCGCGAGAGTAATCATTTTGAATGGATATTTTTGTACCCTTAAGCTTGTGTGCGTTCTTGAACACCATTTGTTTCTCATTATAATCTTGAAAATGAACTATAATTGGTCTAGGATTGCCGTTTCTGCCTAAGCGGTGAATTCTACCAACGGATAGGCAAGATACCTGCAGCTTAACAGAAAAAAGATCGTCCAGAACTTTTTGCTTTAGGTCCGAGCCCTTTTCAGACGGGTCTTCCTGTATTCCAAAAATAACCAAATTCGACCGCCTACTGCGGTCTTCTAGGTCGGTTAATTTCGATTTCAAATCGTTTATTGATTTTTCGAGTGATTCAACACGGGCTGTTCGTTTTTCTATTTCAAGAAAGCGCACTGTAAGATCAGACATCAATTTTTCCATACTCTTTCGCTGATCTCTAAGAGCAGACATTTCCTCAGCTAGTTTATTTTGCCCTGCCAGAAGCTCCTTCAGCATTTCTGTGTTTGTAGGGCCTGGATTAGTCTCAACATCGCCACATAAAAGAAGCTTACACAGTGAATACATCATAGGCAATCATAATACACTGTTGTGGGCACGGCAGGACCAGAAGGCCACGATAGTCACTACAAATGCTGCTGTAGACGGCACTAACCTGCACGAAGCAAAGAAGGGGGTTTCGTGACCACATGCCGCTGCCCGGTCCGCCGCACCCACTGAAGCTGAAGCTCTGCAGGGGATCTTTTATAGGCAGTTCCGATGACGTAGTCACGGTAGATGGCGCCGACGTCCGTTTTTCCACGAAGAAAGGCAGGGAACCGTCAGCCAGTTGAGATGCGGTAGCCACGGTAGTACACGTGTCAGAAGGCAAACTCGTCGTAATGGCGAAGCAAGATCTCGGTTCAAGCTTTCCGGCGAAACCAAACAGCAGAGCCTGCACGAAGCAAAGAAGGGGGTTTCGTGACCACATGCCGCTGCCCGGTCCGCCGCACCCACTGAAGCTGAAGCTCTGCAGGGGATCTTTTATAGGCAGTTCCGATGACGTAGTCACGGTAGATGGCGCCGACGTTCGTTTTTCCACGAAGAAAGGCAGGGAACCGTTAGCCAGTTGAGATGCGGTAGCCACGGTAGTACACGTGTCAGAAGGCAAACTCGTGATAATGGCGAAGCAAGATCTCGGTTCAAGCTTTCCGGCGAAACCAAACAGCAGAGCCTGCACGAAGCAAAGAAGGGGGTTTCGTGACCACATGCCGCTGCCCGGTCCGCCGCACCCACTGAAGCTGAAGCTCTGCAGGGGATCTTTTATAGGCAGTTCCGATGACGTAGTCACGGTAGATGGCGCCGACGTTCGTTTTTCCACGAAGAAAGGCAGGGAACCGTTAGCCAGTTGAGATGCGGTAGCCACGGTAGTACACGTGTCAGAAGGCAAACTCGTGATAATGGCGAAGCAAGATCTCGGTTCAAGCTTTCCGGCGAAACCAAACAGCAGAGCCTGCACGAAGCAAAGAAGGGGGTTTCGTGACCACATGCCGCTGCCCGGTCCGCCGCACCCACTGAAGCTGAAGCTCTGCAGGGGATCTTTTATAGGCAGTTCCGATGACGTAGTCACGGTAGATGGCGCCGACGTCCGTTTTTCCACGAAGAAAGGCAGGGAACCGTTAGCCAGTTGAGATGCGGTAGCCACGGTAGTACACGTGTCAGAAGGCAAACTCGTGATAATGGCGAAGCAAGAACTCGGTTCAAGCTTTCCGGCGAAACCAAACAGCAGAGCCTGCACGAAGCAAAGAAGGGGGTTTCGTGACCACATGCCGCTGCCCGGTCCGCCGCACCCACCCAAATATGATGCCTTGTTGCTTGTGTTTCGTTGCTTGTGTTTGATATCGGCACAAGTATTTATCCGACGCGCTACAGATCACATGTGCGCATTAGGGGCTGCGTGAAAATTCGCACTTTCGCCCTTTGAACACAGGGAGCCCCTCCTCTTCGGATGTGTTGTCAAGAATCTAAGATTCCGTGGGTGGCCATGATCCACTGACGATTCGGCAGCAGGCCGTGTTTCCTCGAAGTCTGCCTACTAGAGCGAACCGAAATTGGAGGCGCTTTCGGCGACCACACTGTTTGGAAAGTCGCACCAGAAACATGCAGTGTGGCCGAGGGTGAGGAAATACCAAAAAAGGTAAAGAAAAAAAAAGAGACGAAGAGGAAAGGAAAGTTAAAGACGCTCGCTCTTGTAGGGACGGCAACATTTCTCGGTTTGTCCGTTAGATATTGTGGAAACCCTCGATAATACTATAACCACGAACTGACGTGATCTCTTCCTTGAGGTCGCTCATGCGAGATTACACAGCAATCACTGGTCTCAAACAGGCCATCAGTGCAGGCATCTGAGGGAAATAGAGCGACATGAGTTTTTCCTCCCGGCTAGAATAAACGGCAGCTGTGCCAGTATACTGCAAAGGTTTCACCTGGTCGCCGACTTAACACGGCGCCATGAGCACCTTTCCAATCGCGTGTAGGGCTCGAACTGTGAGCGCTGTCTAATGCATCAGAGATTAGAAAACATAGTATTTCGCAACTGTCATTCGTGCCACAGCAATAGACGGCGGCCTCTAGGCTGGCTGACATGGGAGTACAAGCAATAGATTAAAGCTGTATTTCACCCAAAATAGGCGAACATACACAATTACCAAAGGCTACATTTTTTTCAATAGAAATGGACTGGATGCTAGACGTTCGGTATACCATTGCGCAATGTTGCAGATTATGAAAAGCAACTATTAGACTTAAATGCAGCTAAAGTGGCTTCTTTCCATTATGCGACTATTAGACCTTTTTCATAATCCTCGAGTGCATTTCCCTGCACAGCATATTCGCCCAATTAATGGCAGCCCCTGTCACGTTTCAAGTGGAGGCGAGGTTGCAGTTACACATGCTGGGGTTTGACTATTATGAGTGTTTATTTCAAATTTTCCCCATCATAGCACGCTGTTTTTCAGAAGTGAATAGCTGCCATAAGTTGGGCTAACTGCATTGCAGGAAAGCTAGCATTACAGTTATCAAGGGGTACATAGGCGTTAAGGCGGACAGTTGGGCTAGATGGTACCAAGCGTAATGAAAAATGGTTACTAGCGTCCATGTCCCAGTAAATTTCACAGGCAAGGAGGTTGTAGAGAAGGTGAGGTGACCTTGTCATGGTGAGGAGGAACTTGTCCTCAGTTCCCAACAATCTCCTCCTTCCTGCTTCCCTTCTTCCTTTCGGAGCAGAGCTCCTCCAGCTAGCGTTGCTGCTGCGAAGAAGGATGGACGGAAGCCTTCCTGCTATCTGCCCGCCGTCGCGTTGTCGACTTGAAAGATGGATACCAGCCTTTCACACAAACACAATACGAGACTTTATATATGAGACAGACAGTACATACACGTTGACATACACATAGATGACTTAGCTTCGGCTGGTAGGACCTAGGTGAAGCCATCGGTTGGTAGGGCCTGGCGATGGGACCGTCGCTCCAATTCGGCAGAGCCGACCAGTGCACAGCACCTCTCCTGCGACCTCAACCACCGCCCGGGCTTGTACTAGATGTCCCCTCTAGTACTATCCGCGCCCAAGCCCCGGTTGGGAGGACCTTGGTGGAACGATCGCTTCCATTCGCCAGAGCCGACCCCAGTGCATAGCACTGCTCCTGCGACTGTAACCACCACCCGGACTCGTGCTAGATGTCCTCTCTAGCACTATCTACTCCGTCCTCGCCAACCTTCGGGCTACCCTCCAACCTACTGCTTACCTTCAGCCTTTCCAACCTCCGCTTCCAAGTCTTGCTTCCAGTCCTGCTTCCGATCTCCTCTTCCAGGGAAAAGGGGCCACCTTATATACACCGGTTGCTCCGCCCCTGAACCCCTCATAGCCAATCACAAACGGCAATCGACACTCTGACGCCGCGCTAACAAAAGACCACCGTGAACAATACAGCGGGTACGCTTGCTGCCCACCGCGGGGGAGGGAGTGAGGGCGCCAAACCAGCTGGTGACTACAGACATTCCTGGACAGGCTGCCCGAACTACTACTTCCCCTGGGGCCGCCAAACACCTGTCAATCCGGTTTCCAGTCACCAGCTGTATAATGCATCACAACAATGGTCGCCTCCTCCCCCACACGTTCACCACCTGGCTGTGCGTCTTTTCCGGTGCCTCCTCGGCATATCATATTCTCCCTCTCATTCCGACGACCCTTACAGTCCCCTTTACGCAAGCAGTCATGTCTTATTATGTATATAGGGATCACTCATTCTTATCCCCATCATCATGTTTCATCACTCTTTTTCCCCTGTTGCGTTGTGCCCAAAGTACAGTAGAAGGCCGGGGCGTACTAGATCAGGCCACCCTTTCTACCTTCTAATACATTATCTCTCTTTCTTTCATTGGTGACATATAATCTTTCATTCGCTAAGGAGTAAAATACAACGACAATAAGAACTGAACCAGTCAAGAAATAATCAGCCCATATTACAATGTGGCACTTACGCAAGAAGCAAGTAAAATCTGGGGGTTAAATAAAACGGTGTAGGCGACCGAGATCGGGTTGAGTTCATTTCTATCTCTATGGGGTATGGCCGCCTGCGGCTCCGGGCTCCTACTTGCGAAGAAATATGCGCTCGACATCTGCGTCTCGCGCTTCACGCGCTCCGGCCAAGGAGCGGTGTCGGGGTGGAAGGGGGGGTGCCGTATTTGATTAACCGAAGAGCTTTAATTGATTAATTTGATTAAATGAAAGGGAGAAATCAATGACAATTAATCGATTAATGGTGTACATTTAATCGATCCCTAGGTCAACGGGAGGAGGTGAAGCACATGTTCGTCATGAGCTCTGCTGCACACTACTAGCTCCTACACACGTGTTGCTCCACCCTTTTTTACACCGTCCTCCACCCAAACACACATGCTGCAGGGGCAAGGCGCAGCTGGACCATGTTTCTGCAAACGCAGGAAAGACTTTTGAGTAGCTTTTTTTTTTGGTGTTCCCTATAAGCTTCCATCTGCCATCTCGTGTGTGCCATGTGGTCATTTGTAGCACACCTTATTCTGAACCCTCCTTGCTTTATTGACGTCCCTCTGTCCGGGTATAGTTCAAGCCTTTCCTGAATTATATTAATGGCTACACTTGTGAAATATTAAGTCAGCCATTATTATATGGTTTCAACATTCTTTCTCGTCTCCTTCTTTCAATGCTGCAGGACACAGACAGACCTCTACCACTCCACTAGGCATTTTGCTCTTATCCAAATTTGTTGAGATACTTAGCTATAACTTTTGTCCGTCCAACTTTCTTAATAGATTTCTCAATGGTGTGGTTGTCTACACCACTCGCCTTACCTGCTGTAAAGCTCACCAGATCTTGTCGTCTCACACTGTTGGTATGTCTCATATTCAATACCTACACAACACAATTCTGTAACTTCACTTCTCGCAAACAGATTTTCCATGCATTATTTTGTCTATGCCTTTCCCCATCGTGACAAATGCGTTATTTCAGGAAAGACAAGAACAATGCCTGGTGTTACAAAGCCATTGCAAGTCTTGCTGCCAACCATACGAAAACAGCCTTTCTGGCTTGTTGGATGCAGTGGGAACTCAGCCCGCAGTGAACGTATTCATCACGCACCCGAGACGTCTGGGCCAGGTTCGGCCATGACGGCTCCTTTTACCCCACGTGTGAGCGTGCAAAAACTTCAACCTTGCACGCCAAGAAGTTAAGTGCTTGTGCCTGGGACATTTTTGTGAGACCCGTGTTTGCCGGAAGTCATCCACAGGTGTGTACTACTTGCGCTACTTGGCCCGTCAGCAACCAGGAGGCACGTCCCCCCCCTTCCGTTCAAGGCGAACATGGAGATGGGGAGCTCGGAGGAGGGACGACCCCTTCAAGAGAACATTTATGCAGTGACTGGATATAATTAAGGTACATTCCCTAACTAGGGACATCAACCATTACAGAACGAGCCACGCGAGCTCGCTCTGGGCACGATCCTTCCATCTTTTAAGCCGTGTGAATAAACTTCTGTTAAGTTCTCCCCCTCTGCCTCGGCCCTCTTCACCTTAAGCCTGAGGTTCGACATCACCACTCATCACAACACTACCCGCTGTTCTGCTCCTGCACCAGGCAAGTCGCAACACTGGACAGAGAGAGGTCTGGATAAAGCAAGGAAGGTTAAGAGTAGGTGTGGTACAAATGACCACACGGAAAACGTATGTGCATTAATGGCAACATTATTTTGAGGTTCAAAAAGCCTCATCATTTCATTAACTTAAATCTTCCCTTCCTTGATTTCTTTATTACACAAAGCTACCATTACTAAGAAGGAAGAACGAACACATTTACTATGCTATTGACACTTGCCAGAAGACTTTTCAAAGCTTGCTGCTAGTCTTCTAACCAAACTGCACGAGTAGTGACACAGATAAATGTGCTATAAAAAGCTTGCGCCTCCATGTAATGAGGACTAACATATCAAATTCACACAACCAATCAATTAGTTGAGAAATCCGTAGAGTACAACAGTGATTTTCATGCAGCTTTTTTGGACCACTAAAAAGGCTTTTGACTTGGTAGAGATACAAGCAGTTGTGGAGACACCAAGCCATCAATAAATGCTACAAACATATATAAATAGCATAGCCAACATGTATAAAGATTTCAAAGCCACCATGGCCCTCCTTAATAAACACAGGAAAATCCCAACTGAGAAAGCAGATAGTACAATCGCTCCAATACTACTCACTGCATGTTTTTCCAAACATGCAGTGAAGATGGGTGCTCATACGATAAGCTTTCCCAACTCATGACCGACGGCTTATTATTCTCAAAGCAGGAAGTGCATAAGTACTGCGTTTTGCCCGTAATAGCATTAAGGGCATGGACATAAAGAATGACAAAAAAACCCAAGAGGAGGCTAAGAACCAGATAAAGGGTGATGGAAAGAAAAATGACAGGTGTAACATTAAGAGACAGGAAGAAAGCAAAGTGGGCCAGAGACCAGACAGGGATAGCCAGAACAGTGGTCGACATGAGCAGGCCATGCACTGAGAAGGCTGCCAACAAAAAATACGACGGGGTGACACAATTTAAAAATATCTAGGCATAAAATGGAACCAGCTCGTGCAGGACAGGGCAGGATGGAGGTCGTAGAGGGACACTTTCGTCCTACAATGGACGACGCATATGGTTGACAATGATGATAAAAAGTACAGGGTATGTGTAAAGACCTACTAATAAAATGTGGGGCCTAACACGGTATTGGCTTTGACACAGTAAATTCTTGTTTCTGTGTGACTAAGATATGTAACTCTAAATATTTACAAAAGTCATTATTGTACCTTTAAATGCAATGTAAAAAAATGATAAATGCATGCCCCTGGGTGCACTATTAACAATGAGAGCTGGGTTGGTTGGTACATACTGCATTCAGACACATAACTATAATTAGAGCAGAAAAACCACAGACAAGAGAACACACAGGACCGAGAGCTTGGTCCTGAGTGGTGCCTCGTTTTTTCCATGGGCTTTCTGTGTTAATTATTAGTTATATCTGAAATAAGCTGCTGCATGCCACGTGAAAACTGCAAGCAGAGCTCATCCTGAGCCTTTATGTGGCCCAGATGTAACCCTTCTCATGTAACCCTTCTCATGGAAATGAGCTCGCACAATGTACACCAATGTTAGATTGTACACCCACATGCACATCTGCATGCAGTAAATATATGGCAGTTACCACACCTACCTGAACACCATAAAATCTGTAATAACCAAAAAAAGCCTCAAGGCCTCAACAGAAACAAAATTAAAGTTATAAAAAACAGTAAGCACTAAACATTGCATCCCTGTAAGCAAAAATAAAGAGCACCAGAGTAGACTTGAGATGTCAGAATAAACTGGACACACCTGTCAATAAACAAGAGCATCTTCCAGGGAATGCTGAGGTGCTCTTTTGCACAAACAACACAAGGTCCAGTTGTGCAGCCATTCTGCCTGCTCTCCCAGAGCTTCTCCAAGGGCTGGGCATTCTCCCCGGGAAAAAACAGCAGCACCTATTTCACACACACCAAAAAAAAAACAATTATTTTTCTGCTAAGATAGACATGGAGATGCTCACACAAAGTAGTCTCTTGGGTGCTTTCTACCCAGAGCGCCATGCATTACAAGAAAACATTAAAAAGAAGTACAGTTTTAGGTGTGGTACACGCAGAGCGGCTGACACAACGAAGTAGATTCTTCTACTGTAAAGTGACCAGTTGTCCCAGTTAAGCGGGACATGTCCTGGTTTCATGACTGTAGTCCCACTGCCTTGCAGCCTGCCTGTGGGACAGTGTTTTGTCCCGCTTTTGGCTGAAACCATGGAATCCGTGCAAAAAGTCACAGCGAGCCAGCACGCTGTCATGAAACAACTTGCCCGCCAGCCGCGACACGCATGCCTTGTTCACATAAACTCTGAGACTGGGAGTACCAAGATTTCGTGATGTGCTCCGATTTATTTTATCCATCCTAGTGGCAGTGTTCAGACAAAGGTCTTTGCTAACCAGCTCGCCTACTTAGAAGTATAAGGTCATTTTTTTTTAGTGTGTTTATTTATATACATAGATAGGATATCGGTTGCACACAAGGCACAGCTTTGGTTCACCACACCACATAGCATACAGTGCTGTTTTGTTGCTCAGGTGAATGTGCCCATGATATGTGAGCAGTACCAAGAACACACGAGCAAATAAGGACTGCTGAGTAAGATGTAATTAAGCAATAAGTATCAAATGTTGGCCACTGAAAAATATGCAGAGGACGAGACTCCACATGGTAGATGTTGGGTTCAAGAGTGAAGCACCCACCTGAGGACTCCCCACTGTCACCCCTCTACGGGCACCACGTTCCTTCCCACCTCCAGTGGCCAGGACTGCACAAAGACTGATTTCTCCTGCGGAGAGCTGCGGCCAGCGGACAATGGACCATGGTCGAGGAAGCAGGTGACGTGCAGCATCGCGGGGGAAACCCCAACACGTGTACACGGAACTGGCGGGCACGCGATGATGACCCGTCGGCTCGGCCGTGGGACCCCGGCACCAAGCACTTTCCCACGACTGGCCGGCACCAGACTTCGAGAGAGAGAGGAGAGAGAGGTGCACCGGCGATCGACGTGGGAGAGGTGGGTGCAGATCAAGGCATTGGATGAAGGGACGTCAACGGCAGCCAATCAGAAGTTGAGAGGGAAGGACATTTTCTGATTCTGATTGGACTGCGAGAGTGCTTTTGTTTGAAAAGTGTACAAAACCTGGTGAACTGTGTTGTAAGGGGGTAGATGATTAAACGTTGTTTTTAAAAACAAGATGTCAGAGCAGTCGTTCCCTCAAGGTGCCAGTAGGTGAAGGTGGCCGCCTTCGGTTGCCTGGCTGGCAGCTTATCAACCGTTTCGCTGCTAGCAGGATGAGCGGGCAAAGAACAATGGAAGAAAAAGTTAACTGGCATAGTCAGACAGAACCTGCATGGCTGAACTGAGGAAACAACATCAGCCGAGACTGACGACAACCATCAACTGACTACCGCATCACTGGGCCAACGAAGCAGGGCTAGTCCACCACATTCCGAGGAGGAAGAGCGCACTGCAAGGCTACTTCAGGCGGGCCCCTCTTGATTTTCTGTCAGGCGCAGGCAATGACAAAGTGTTACAACTTGCGAGACAGCGAAAGGGACAGCTCGGAAATGAACGGGGACGGGGCGGTAAACTTGCAGGCGTTGGGAGTTGCCGACAGCGACACGGGGGGTCACGGTGGTGGTGCTTCAGATACGGCATCGGAACAGCAGCTAGCGCTGCTACAGCTTCAACTGAAAATTGCTGAGGCAGAAATGGAGAAGCAGCGCTTGATACTAGAAAGCCAGCGGTTGCGAGCCCATGAGGGGGCTCAGCCTAATGACGGTGGTAGGAGCTTATTGCTCGGCGGAAAGTTTGAGGAACAGAGGCAGCTGAAATTTGCAAACTTGGTAAAGGGTGTAATGGCACCAATGCTGAAGCAAGAGGCACTCGTGCCAATGTGGTTCGAAGATGTAGAGGCTACGCTAGATTCTTATGACGTTCCGGCCGAGTGGGGGGCCGGGCTTGTTTTGCCACAGTTCAGCGAAAGGGCACGAGGACTGCTGTGCAGGCTAACAGCAGAGGAGCGGAAAATTTAAGCTTAATTCAAGCATTTTATATGGTCTCAAGCTTACGGCAGCAGAGTACAAGAGGCTGTTTATGGGGTCGTGAAAGGGAGAAAATGAGTCCCGGGATCGGTTCGCCGTGCGACTTGAGAATTATTTTGACTATTATGTCCAGAGTTCCAAGGTAGGCACGTTCGAGGAACTCAAGCAGCTAGTTGTCACGGGTCGCTTGAAGGAATGTTTAAGCGCCGAGGCGAGAGCGCACGTCGTTCTCAATGAACAGGAGGCGTTTTTGTCACCCAGCACTGTGGTTAAGCTGGCGGAGAGCTTTGAGGAGAGCAAAAAGTGCAGGCCTGCGCCAAAGAAGGCAAGTGTTGAGGACGGGCAAGAAATCTGAAACATCGGGAGATGCCTACGCGGACGTAAGGTGGAAGAAACGATGTTCTGAAAGCAAGGAAACTGATCACCTAGCCAGGGAATGCCCCAATAAAGGCTCAGTTGTAAGGCAAGGCACTAGACCAGCGGCGCGTCAGGAAGACAAAACAGTGGTTGCGAAAGTTACGGCATCCACATTCGGGTTGGACGTGGCAATGACAGACAGGCTGGGGCTATATAAGCAGAAGCAACCTGTACTGGCAACGGTAATACTTAAAAAGCTCAGGTCAATCATTCGATGCAGTGATAGATTCGAGAGCCGAAGTAAGCGTTATTAGAAAGGCGGTAGTGCCGAAGTACTATGGTACGGATTCACAGATAAAGCTGACAGGAGCGGAGAACAAGTAACGGCAGAATTAGCTTACGTGCCGCTGATAGCTACCAAAGGAAGGCCCTACGTGGCGGTCAAGGTGGTTCAGTCGACCGTGCTATGCGCAGTCACGGATAACCTACTCGAGGGGACCGGCGCACTGATCACACCTAACGATTACGCACAACTGCTAGAGGAATAGGTAAAAATCGACGGGGTGTCCAATCAGAGGTCCATCATTAAAGAGACCGAAGCAGTAGCTGAGCGGTCAGATGAGACACGCGAGGAGCAAGAGGTGTCTACGTGCGTTGTAATAACAGAGAACAAGCGCGAGGGCTCAGAGCTGGTCAAAAGCAAACGACAGGAGTTTTGCGAGGCTCAGGAGACAGACTCGACCTTGTGCAATGCTTGGGCGCAAGCAAGGGCACGAGCACATGGCATGCTTGTTCAGGACGAGTTATTGTGTCACCCGGATCATATCGCAGGTCGCATGCACAGGCAGCTAGTGCTGCCGTTGGATAGGCAAAAAGAAGTGCCGGAAATGGCTTGCGATTCACCACGGGCGGGTCATGTAGAAGAGCGGAAAACGCTAGAGCGGGTGAGAAGCTCATTTTACTGGCCGCAGGTGCCCCGAGACGTAAAGGAGTACTGTAGATCGTGTCACGAATGCCAGGTGAAACGCTGGCAGAGCTTCGAATTAGTTTAGCTGCAGCAAGTGAGGAAGCTGCTAGAGAAAGTGAAGCCACTCAGAGGGAGTATGGGCAGCGGTATGACTTGAGGCCCCCAGATCCGGGAAAGGAATTTATCCTTGACACAGACTCATGCGATTACTCCATTGGCGCGTGCCTGGCACAGCAGGACATTGCGAGCAAAGAGAGCCCTGTTGCCTGTCTGAGCAGAAAGCTTGGCCCGGCCCAGACACGATGGGCCACAGTAGAAAGGGAAGCTTATGCGATCATTTGGGTGCGGGCAAAGTTGGAGGCATGGTTGTTCGGGGCTAGAGTCAGGATAATTACTGATCACAATGAGCTAAAATTCCTCACTCTGACCACTCCGCAAAGCGCGAGGCTGACATGCTGGGCGTTGGCGCTACAGAAGTATAACCTGGTGGTTGAACACAAAAAGGGGGCTTCTAGACGATAATGCTGGCACAATGATGCGGTTGGTGACTTGCAACGATGAGACACAAGGGGAAACCATGGCATGCGGGGCTTGTATGCGTTGTCAATGCATGCGCGCGATGGGGTCAATGGGGTACGAGCCACAGACAGTGCTCCACTCTTCAAGCCTGTGGACAGCTATGATTGTGTGTGTGTATGTGTGTTGCATGCCAGAAATGCAGTGCAACATAGTTGGAGGGGAGGTGTTGGGTTCAAGAGTGAAGCACCCACCCGAGGACTCCCCACTGTCACCCCTCTATGGGCACCGTGTTTCTTCCCCCCTGCGGCGGCCAGGACTGCACAAAGACGGCGTGAAGGCTAATTTCTCCTGCGGAGAGCTGCGGCCAGCGGACAATGGACCATGGTCGAGAAAGCAGGCGACGTGCAGCATCGCGGGGGAAACCCCGACGCGTGTTCCGCGGAACTGGCTGGCACGCGATGATGACCCGTCGGCTCGGCCGTGGGACCCCGGCACCAAGCACGCTCCCACGACTGGCCGGCGCCAGACTTTGAGAGAGAGAGGACAGAGAGGTGCACCGGTGATCGACATGGAAGAGGTGGGTGCAGATCAAGGCATTGGATGAAGACATCCCAACAGCAGCCAATCAGAAGTTGAGAGGGAAGGACATTTTCTGATTCTGATTGGACTGCGAGAGTGCTTTTGTTGGAAAAGTGTACAAAACCCGGTGAACTGTGTTGTAAGAGGATTGATGATTAAACATTGTTTTTAAAAACAAGATGTCAGAGCAGTCGTTCCCTCAAGGTGCCAGCAGGTGAAGGAGACCGCCTTCGGTCCCCTGGTCGGCAGCTTATCAACCGTTTTGCTACTAGCGGGATGAGTGGGCAAGGAACAACGGAAGAAAAAGTTAACTGTAGAGATATAATAATAAATATGCCTTGTTGCTTACCCCTTAGCTTTTTGTCCCGCTTTCGAGTCCTAGGGATATGGTCACTTTATTCCACTGCGACAAACACAACACATGCCTCTCATTTTGCACCGCCCAGAGTAGCACGAAAAGTAGGGGTGTGCGAACATTTGAATGGATTTCTAATAGCATTTGCTATATGATTCAATTTGCACTTAGATTTTAACACTAGAACTATTCAAAGTTTGCAATTAAGGGACAAAATGCACAATGGCCCGTGACAAGTGGCCCATTCTCACATAGTAGTATGCTTCACTGCATAGCACATGTGCAATGCAGTGAAGTTCACAGCAGTGTACTGCGGTGAAGCTGACAATCATGCTCTCCATTAGTTTCTTACACTTGTGTATTGAGGCAAAGCTAACAATTCTGTACTGCGAAGCTAACTCACGCATGTGCACAGTTCTCTCTTGGACTGTTCTTTAAGGCCAAGCTGTTCTCTTTTCTAAGAACAATGTGGCAGTACATTAGTTGTACAGTAAATTTTTCTTTTTTTCTTGTGCTCATGTTTGGCACTACATGTTCTGTGTAATTTAACATGTAACTATTTTAAAAAACATTTGAACATTATTAAAGACTTATCAGATTCCATTCGCACTCAAACTTAAACATTCGAATATGCTTTGCGTCCAAAATTTTGCTATTTGCACAGCTGTAATGAAAAGGAAGATCATACTCTGATGCTTGTTGTTTTTCCCACAAGTTTTTCGTGGTATCTGCAGTTGATTGGTCACATGTTCAGAAGACTTACCCTCTGAAGTAATCACTGAGTGCACAATCAGAGAGACTTACACTCTGAAGTAATCACTGAGTGCACAGTCCAGGTTTCAGCAGAGATCTTGCAAAGAGCCTGTGCTTCTATACGCACAGAGCTTAGCATTCCAGGGCACCTTGCACAATATTTGTCGACAAAGATAGGAGTGAAAATAAGTCATTTAATGTGCCTGTATAGAATAGGTGCCTAAATGCCATGTGCCTGTCTTTCAGAACTGCAGTGACAGCAAAACCCTGGCCATGATCAGGACACCCCAACTCTCATGCACCATTCGTTTTTAAATATCTGAGGACTGTAATGAAATCATCTCAACTGTATCTTGGTGGAAGCCATGTGTACATGCTACCAGTATTTTTATCACCAGTAAATATCAATTATTTGTTTTTAGTTAGCCCACATTGCATATATTCTTTTAATTACTTGGACATCAATTAGTACAAATTTGTAGGCCACCTTGAATAATCCAGAGGTCACGCACCTGTTTTAGGCTAAAATTGGTCATGTTTTTTTGTTGTTGCTTTTTCTAAAAAGAATAGAAGTCCGTGAAATACAAAATGAATGTGTGCTCGTGCGCCACTACTCAAGCGCTCCCAAGTGGTACTTGACAGATACATATGACGGCATGATACAAGAGAACACACGCTTACGCTTATCTCACTGCCCGTCAAGTCACGGAACCTCATGAGCTATCCTACACAATGAAGCCTGTACGCTGCAGTAATAAACTATTGCAGCCATGTTTCCATGAAACATTGATCGGGAGCGCTTGAGCACAGGTGCACACCCATATTTCACATATCACATATTTCACAGGTTTTTGTTTTTTTCTAAAGAGAACCGATGTAATTTTAGCATGAAACAATCACTTAATTCCAGGGTTATCTGAGGTGGCTAAACTTTATAACAGACATAATACTAATGACAGCAATATTTATAAAGTTGACTAATTAAAGGCAATTAAGTGATACCCAATGATGAAAAAAATACTGATCAGAAGTGCACACGAACAATGCATCTATGCGGTTGAGCCAATTTTTCTAAAGATCCTAGCTTTTTTTTTTTTTAATCTACATACTTTATACTTGGGACACCCTGTATACTCTGGTCAATTTACTCTATCTTAAATACTTTTCAGAGACATTGGTGTCATGGAGATACCCTGACAGGAGTGTTCTTACTGTAGCTTAAGGAAGTATCTCGTATTCAGTTTTTAAGACACTTGGAGGGAATGTACAATCCTTTAGCGAGACAGCACAAGACCAACACAGCTGGCTGCTACAGGCCCAAGTCCTCGACTTGATGTAAGCATGCAATGCTGCATGCACGCAAACTTAACAAAGGCCCTTGCATCCCTCTCAAACGACCCCTTTCTAAATTACTTTGCCCAAATATGTTTTCACGGTCAGGGTAATGTCAAAATTCCTGTTTTCTACAATGCAAACTCCCTTTATACATTTCAGATATCACAATAAAAAGATGAAGGTGCCCTATCTTACAATGTAATCAATATAAAAGTTGGACAATAAATAAAATGAATTTATCACTTTTTTCAGCTGATAGTTTTCTTAAAATAGCACATAGAATTGCTCGATGCAACAGACTTTAATTCTTCTGGCATTATGGCGATGACAATTACTTCGCAATGACTGCGTAGTGTCACAAGGGAGGACAACATAGAACGTGTTGTCATGTTACTGTACACAGACATGAAACTTGTTATTTATGTAATAATATATTCCCTAGGATGAACAGTAGCTTGCATGACATGGCTCAGTGACTCTTGTACAAGGAAAAGAACGCTATGAAATACAAGGGAGTGCACACACAATGGCACACATGTGAATAGTCTTTTAAAGGAATGAATAAATTTGGCCAACACTGTTTTGTTATTCCGAACCAAAAGACAAGTTGATTAAGGAAAGAAAAATGGCAGACAGCGTGTTCTAAATAGCACCCCCCAGCCCTGCTGAGACCCTTAAAGGAGCCCTCTAACACTCTTCAAGTGCTAATTTTTATTAGCACGTTGCACAGACTGAAGGTCAGACAGATAAATGTTCCGAGAGAGACAGAGATAAGAGCTTGCAGTTATTAAGCTGACAATGGTCAAAATACAAGCAAGCAAATCGAGATCGAGTTTCATGGGGTTAGGTGCCTACACTCTGCTCGCCACGTGCAGCACAACACGCAGCCAATAGAACTGACTCAAAGCACTTGCGTAAAGTAAGTTCACACAACATGACTTTCCAGTGTACTTTTGACGCCGCTGTCATAGAGCCACAAACAACATGGAGCCTGACCTTCCCATGCTGTCAATAATCAGCTTCTCTGATGTTCTAAGAAAAACCATGAAAGAGACAAACAAAACCAAATATTTTTCTGTTTACCAACGTAAAGCTGAGACCACTTTTGATTCTAATTTGTCCAATCACAACCTTGCATGTTATAGTTGAATAGTTCTAGCAAGCACCACTAAATATTGATGCGGTCAGCAGCAATGTGGTGACTTCATGGCACAGTTAAAACATTAAACCAGTTGACATGAGCGTTTTGACCGGTACCAAAACTATACCCAGCCATCTGTCTACACAACCTGCAAATAAACGACAGCTGCAAGAAAACTGCTAGAGAGCCCCTTTAATGTCAGAATGCAGTGCAATGTAAACATATGGGGCAGACTAGATGATTAAATGAGGCGGCCACACCACGTGCCACCCTTGTGTACAGTATGGTCCACTGTTAGATGGAACACGCACGCTTGTGTCCGCGCTCCGCGGAGTGTCAGTGCATCCGGCATGGCTGCGCATCGAAGCGCCGTCACGCAGGCGCACGGGAATCCAGGGGAGGTGCTTCCTTGTCATCTTCTACAGTGCGGGAATGCGAGGCAAGAGCTGCACCATTGGAGGCCATGGGCTCCAACCTTGCTTTGCGCTCTTGCGCTGTAGCAGATGACACGAAGTACATCCCCTGGATTTCTGTGCGCCTGCACGGCATCGCTTCGATGCGCGGCCGCGCCGGATGCACTGACACTCCGCGGAGGGCAGACACGCGCGTGCATGTTCCCTCTAACAGTGGACCATACTGTACATGCCTATGGTTACTATAGAAGCAGGCTGTTTATACATTAAAAGCTCACATCATTGGAGTCATAAGCTGGGATGCTTGGAAATGTGTAGACCTTCACGTAGTCCGGAGCAAGGACAGGTAAGTGAGCTGCAGTACTTTTGCCATCAACTTCGCCTGGATGCTTCACAATGGCAATTTGTACAGGCAACTGGAAAGAACACAGGTGAACAGTCATGATAGAGCTCCAATTAAGAACAAGAAAAGAACGCACACAAAGTGCTGGCTGTTGCCCACTTCCTCATTTACGGAAAGGAATCAACATCACAAAGTCAATAGCACCTCACTGGCACACTAGTGCATGTCACTTTTTTCAATGATGCTTCAAATCTTGCAAGTGCATGCTGGTTTCTGTGTTGTCTCAGTACCTTGCACTTGTCTAAAAGACTGACTACCACATTGAAAGTGGCAAGGTTGCCCGTGTGGCTGCCCACAATGACCTTCATTAAATGTGGATGCTCTCTCAGGTGGTCACTCAGTCACAATGACCATGTAGTGGTGCACATAGGCACTCTAGCCACCCTCACACTCTGTCAATGACCATGTATTGCCGTCCGGTTGTAAATAGTTCAGGCTGAAATAGACAAATTTCTTACATCTTTCTTAGTACATGCATATACTAGTGTCATGTTCTTGCACAAACTCCACATCCTCTTCACTAAAAAAAGAAAACGAACCTGAGGCCTATTACTTGTTATACTTGATTGGATACTCGGTGCACTACATT